>JAFMOC010000900.1:45000-64834 GCA_019802505.1 Corydoras sp. C115 | reverse complement strand
ATCGGTGCCCTACACCCCCAACCTGCACACTTCATCCCCCCCCCCCCCCGTAACATCGGTGCCCTACACGCCCAAAACCTGCACCTTCACCCCCCCCCCCCCCCCCGTACACATCGAGTGCCCTACACTGCCAAACCTGCACACTTAACCCCCCCCCCCCCTACACTCGAGTCCCTAAAACCTGACCAACACTGCACCTTCATCACCCCCCCCCCCCCTTCCCACATCGATTCCCTACACTGCCCAAACACTGCACATTCATCACCCCCCCCCCCGTAACATCGAGTGCCCTAACTGCCCAACACTGCACCTTCTCCCCCCCCCCCCCCGTACAACATCGAGTGCCCTACACTGCACCACCACTGCACCAATTCATCAACCCCCCCCCCCCCCCGCTACACATCGGAGCTGCCCTACACTACCAAACAATGACACTTCATCAACCCCCCCCCCCCTGCTACACATCGAGTGGCCACTACACTGGCCACCACTGCACACTGCATCCAGTCACCACCCCACCCGATACACATCGAGTTGATGCCACCACTGACGCACACTGCACACTTCATCCCCCCCCCCCCCCCCGTACAACATCGAGTGCCCTACACTGACCAACACTGCAGCACTTCATCCACCCACGCCCCCCCCCCCCCCGTACACATCGATGCCCTACACTGACCAACACTGCACACTTCATCCCCCCCCCCCCCAGTACACATCGAGTGCCCTACACTGACCAACACTGCACACTTCATCAACCCCCCCCCCCGTACACATCGAGTGCCCTACACTGACCAACACGTGCACACTTCATCACCCCCCCCCCCCCCCGTACACATCAGTGCCCTTACACTGACCAACTGCACCGTTCATCAACCCCCCCCCCCCCTTCCACATCGCGTGCCCCTACACTACAAACACTGCACACTTCATCCCCCCCCCCCCGTACACATCGAGTGCCTCTACACGACCAAACCCTGCACACTTCATTCCCCCCCCCCCTTATGTCTGAGCCCCCGTACACATCGAGTGCCCTACACTGACCAACCCTGCAACACTTCATCACCCCCCCCCCCCCGTACACCTCGAGTGCCCTACAACCTGACCAACACTGCACCTTCATCACCCCCCCCCCGTCCACATCGATTGCCCTACACTGACCAACACTGCACACTTCATCACCCCCCCCCCGTACACATCGAGTGCCCTACACTGACCAACACTGCCACCTTCTCCCCCCCGCCCCCCGGTACACATCGAGTGCCCTACACTGACCAACACTGCACAACTTCATCACCCCCCCCCCCCCGTACACATCGTGCCCTAACAACTGACCAACACTGCACACTTCATCATCCCCCCCCCCCCCCCCGTAAAACACATCGAGTGCCCTACCACTGACCACCACTGCACACTTCATCAACCCCACCCCACCCGTACACATCGAGTGCCTGACACTGACGCAACAACTGCACGACTTCATCACCCCCCACTCCCCCACCCCCTACACAGCGAGTGCCCTACACTGACCAACACTGCACACTTCATCAACCCCCCCCCCCCCCCCCGTACACATCGAGTGCCCTACACTGACCAACAGCTGCACACTTCATCCCCCCCCCCCCCCCCGTACACATCGAGTGCCCTACACTGACCAACACTGCACACTTCATCACCCCCCCCCCCCCCCGTACACATCGAGTGCCCTACACTGACCCAACACTGCACACTTCATCACCCCCCCCCCCCCCCCGTACACATCGAGTGCCCTACACTGACCAACACTGCACACTTCATCCCCCCCCCCCCCCCCCGTACACATCGAGTGCCCTACACTGACCAACACTGCACACTTCATCACCCCCCCCCCCCCCCCCCCCCCCCCCCCCGTACACATCGAGTGCCCTACACTGACCAACACTGCACACTTCATCACCCCCCCCCCCCCCACCCCGTACACATCGAGTGCCCTACACTGACCAACACTGCACACTTCATCAACCCCCCCCCCCCCGTACACATCGAGTGCCCTACACTGACCAACACTGCACACTTCATCACCCCCCCCCCCCCGTACACATCGAGTGCCCTACACTGACCAACACTGCACACTTCATCACCCCCCCCCCCCCCGTACACATCGAGTGCCCTACACTGACCAACACTGCACACTTCATCACCCCCCCCCCCCCCCCGTAAACATCGAGTGCCCTACACTGACCCAACACTGCACACTTCATCACCCCCCCCCCCCCCCCCGTAAACATCGAGTGCCCTACACTGACCAACACTGCACACCTTCATCACCCCCCCCCCCCCCCCCCGTACACATCGAGTGCCCTACACTGACCAACACTGCACACTTCATCACACCACCCCCCCCCCCCGTACACATCGAGTGCCCTACACTGACCAACACTGCACACTTCATTCACCAACCCCCCCCCCCCCCCCCGTACACATCGAGTGCCCTACACTGACCAACACTGCACACTTCATCAATCCCCCCCCCCCCCCCCGTACACATCGAGTGCCCTACACTGACCAACACTGCCATCCCACACTTCATCACCCCCCCCCCCCCCCGTACACATCGAGTGCCCTACACTGACCAACACTGCACAACTTCATCATCCCCCCCCCCCCCCCCCCGTACAACATCGAGTGCCCTACACTGACCAACACTGCACACTTCATCACCCCCCCCCCCCCGGTACACATCGAGTGCCCTACACTGACCAACACTGCACACTTCATCACCCCCCCCCCCCCCGTACACATCGAGTGCCCTACACTGGCCAACACTGCACACTTCTCATCCCCCCCCCCCCCCCCGTACACATCGAGTGCCCTACACTGACCAACACTGCACACTTCATCAACCCCCCCCCCCCCCCCCGTACACATCGAGTGCCCTACACTGACCAACACTGCACACTTCATCAACCCCCCCCCCCCCCCCGTTACACATCGAGTGCCCTACACTGACCAACACTGCACACTTCATCAACCCCCCCCCCCCCCCCCACGTACACATCGAGTGCCCTACACTGACCAACACTGCACACTTCATCACCCCCCCCCCCCCCCCCCCCCCGTACACATCGAGTGCCCTACACTGACCAACACTGCACACTTCATCAACCCCCCCCCCCCCCCCCCCCCGTACACATCGAGTGCCCTACACTGACCAACACTGCACACTTCATCCCCCCCCCCCCCCCCGTACACATCGAGTGCCCTACACTGACCAACACTGCACACTTCATCAAACCCCCCCCCCCCCCCCCGTACACATCGAGTGCCCTACACTGACCAACACTGCACACTTCATCCCCCCCCCCCCCCCCACCCGTACACATCGAGTGCCCTACACTGACCAACACTGCACACTTCATCACCCCCCCCCCCCCACGTACACATCGAGTGCCCTACACTGACCAACACTGCACACTTCATCACCCCCCCCCCCCCCCCGTACACATCGAGTGCCCTACACTGACCACTGACAACCCTGCCACTGCACACTTCATCATCCCCCCCCCCCCCCCAACCATCACCCCCCCCCCCCGTACACATCGAGTGCCCTACACTGACCAACACTGCACACTTCATCATCCCCCCCCCCCCCCCCCGTACACATCGAGTGCCCTACACTGACCAACACTGCACACTTCATCACCCCCCCCCCCGTACACCCGAGTTCCCTACCCCCCACCCTTACAAGCACCCCCCCCCCCGTACACATCGAGTGCCCTACACTGACCAACCCTGCACACTTCATCATCCCCCCCCCCCCCCACACTACACACATCGAGTGCCCTACACTGACCAACACTGCACACTTCATCACCCCCCCCCCCCGTACACATCGAGTGCCCTACACTGACCAACACTGCACACTTCATCTGAATCACTGACCCCTACTTCCCTTCAGCTCTAGTGGCCGACATTATAATTACTGCTCTAGTGCACTCTCCTTAAATCACGTTTCCCTACACCCTGCACCCTGCACCCTACACCCTGCACCCTACACCCTGCACCCTACACCCTGCACCCTACACCCTGCACCCTGCACCCTACACCCTGCACCCTACACCCTGCACCCTACACCCTACACCCTGCACCCTACACCCTGCACCCTACACCCTGCACCCTACACCCTACACCCTGCACCCTGCACCCTGCACCCTACACCCTATTCAAGTGTCCCTTGCTTATTCTTATTTACATCCCATAATGTTAGTATAATGTGTTTACTATAGTATACAGGGCTGTAATGTGACGTCATGATGATTGGTGTGCGTGCTGCCCCCTTGTGAACGGAGCATCATAATTTCTAGGAATGGTGACACCAGATTTCTTCACTAGATGGCGCCAGTTACTAAACTCTGCAGGAACTAAAGAGATTCTCTGTCCATTCTAAAGACTAGAGTTCTAAAGACTAGAGTTCTATAGACTAGAGTTCTAAAGACTAGAGTTCTATAGACTAGAGTTCTAAAGACTAAAGTTCTAAAGACTAGAGTTCTGAAGACTAAAGTTCTAAAGACTAGAGTCCTAAAGACTAGAGTTCTAAAGACTAAAGTTCTGAAGACTAAAGTTCTAAAGACTAGAGTTCTAAAGACTAGAGTTGTAAAGACTGAAGTTCTAAAGACTAGAGTTGTAAAGACTAGAGTTCTAAAGACTAGAGTTCTAAAGACTAGAGTTCTAAAGACTGAAGTTGTAAAGACTAGAGTTCTAAAGACTAGAGTTCTAAAGACTGAAGTTGTAAAGACTAGAGTTCTAAAGACTAGAGTTCTAAAGACTGAAGTTGTAAAGACTAGAGTTCTAAAGACTAGAGTTCTAAAGACTGAAGTTGTAAAGACTAGAGTTCTAAAGACTAGAGTTCTAAAGACTGAAGTTGTAAAGTGTGGTTCAGGGTGTTTGATGTCCTCCCTCTCCTCTTCCTCAGATGAATATGCTAATGAGGCTACAGGAAGCTGCTAACTACTCCAGTGGTAGTCCCAGCTGTGACAGCGACAGCGCCAGTCACCAAGACGACGCCCTTAACTCCTCCCTCGAATCAGCCCTTTAAGCCCCGCCCCGATTCGGTCTGGAGGTCTCGGCTGGCTTCTGATTGGAGGGCCGACCCAAACACTGGTGAAATGTGCAATCCTGAATGAGTGACCGAGGAGAACCCCTGCCGCGGCCGCGGGTCAGTGCGCACCGGGCGGGGTCGTTAGCGCTGATGTCAGCGAGCACCGGGCGGGGTGCAGGTCGTTAGCGCTGATGTCACCGAGCATTTAATCACACGAGCTGGAATCGTTAGCGCGGAACCCCCGCCCAAAACTGTTTAACGTTCCAACAAGCACACGCAGGCGGCGTGCCAGCTCACAGCGCCACCTGTGGGTTCTTGGTAATCATGTGACCGCCCGCACTGCTCTGATTGTCCACCGGGGGCACCACAGCTCCGGACTGTACCACGGAGCCGGAGGGGAGGAGGGGTCACGGTGGGGTCACGGTGCTCCTTTGCTGCCTTAATTGATCTAGTGGACATTCGGGACATTCGGGACATTCGGGACATTCGGGACATTCGGGACATTCGAGGGACTCGGGGGACAATACAGACCCATAAATGGCACGTTAGCGTGTTAGCGTGTATTTTTGTTACCTCACGAGTGTGTCCTCGGCGGTGGAGACGGTCAGCCGCGGGCCGCGGCGCGTCTGTACAGAACACTGAGTGTTTATACCATGACGGAGGTCCAGCTGAGCTGGAACCCGCAGGACTCTCACGAGCACAGACACCGGAACCTGCTACACTAGCATGTGATTGTTCTCCGTCTGTGTGTGTGTGTGTGTGTGTGTGTGTGTGTGTGTGTGTGTGTGTGTGTGTGTCTTTTGAATTTCATGCGTTTGCAGCGTAAGAAATATTGCACATCGTTCCGAAGCTTCTGACTCATTTGTGCTGCTAACGTTTAGCTCGATGCTAACATTGGATTCGCTAACGGTTCAGTAAACGTTTACGATCGCGTTTTCATTTAAAGGTTAAAGGTCACGAAATATAAACCAGATCCAAACTTCAGAAAAACCTTTATGATAACCCCCCCCCCCCCCCCCCCCCCCCCCCCCCCGTACGTACCACACGGTGACGCAGGTGCCATGTTCAGAACGAACGCCGTTTAAAGACTTTTACTGTTTTACAAAATAAAAGTCCAGCAGAGTCTGAAATCCAACTAACATTAATTTATTCTGAAGGTTTATTCATTTACATTTTTAAGATCAAACAAAGTTTTGTTTACAAAGCAAACAGTAATGCACTTTGCAACCAGGAACCATCAAACAGGAACCATCCCAAATAAGAGCCGGCCAGTTTCATAATCTCAGAACTGGACCTGAGTCTTTGGTTCTGGAACTTTCCGTTGAGTGCTGAAGCCACATGGTTCTGGTTCCTGTTTAAGAAAATGGTTCCCCGTTTCCCGGTCGTTCATTTGAATCAGAACATTTCAAATGACTCGTGAGTTCTGATCGGATCACAGATCAATATTTAGATCCCGATCGGATCAATCGTTAATTAATTAAAGGTGCTTAATGGACCCGGTGCTCCAACAGAACGTCATCACTGTGATGTCATCATTCAGCGTCCTCACTGAGCATCACACGATGTAAACATGTTCATCATTATGCTAATTAACATGAATATTAATGACCCCCCCCCCCCCCCCCGCAGCCGACACACCTGTACAAACTCCACAGGATTTTATTAAAACATCATTTATATTAAAATAAAAAATATATAGAGCAACTTTAATGACATCACCTGCATGATGGTTACCCCCCCCCCCCTCCCTGCATTAAGCACAACAGCGCCCCCACTTTAAAACACTGATGTGTGGTGCAGGTGGGGCTGCCGTGGGTTTGATTTTTTGTTGATGATGAAATCAGTTTGATTGAAGTAAAGGTTCTCCGACGGAACCCAGAGCGCAGAAGAACCTTACAGCATGGTCCTCTCAGATCTGCTCACAGTGAGAGTTCCTCTGGAACCGTGTCTCACTCTCAGATCTGCTCACAGTGAGAGTTCCTCAGGAACCGTGTCTCACTCTCAGATCTGCTGATGATCTCAGAGGACCGGGTCTCCACCCCGTCGGTCAGGGTTCGTTCTGCTTCAACTCCGTGGTGCTAAAATCAGACTGCATCAGAGTCGGGGTTCCAATGGATTCAAACAAAGGTGCCAACGTTCCGATGGATTGCAGCCGGTTGACGGGAAGCTGCTCTCTGATTGGCTGCTTCATGCTGTTTGTTCGTCTTCAGTGGAATCTTTTCTATTTTGTAGATTTGTAATTATTTGGTGTAAATAGTAAAAGAGGGGAATTTAAAATCATCTGCAGTTTTGTAATCTTTGTAAAATCCTAATAAACGGTGTTTGGTGTCAAACGAGGCTCCTGATCATAAATATCACACATCTGCATCAGCATCTGCGTCTGCATCGCAGTCCGGCCATCTGCGTCTGCATCACATTCACATTAAACACAGGAATAAAGTCATTAAAGGTGTTAAAGGTGTTGTCAGAGTGATGTCAGAAGCCATTCTGCTGATCGGAGGAATCAGATTCACAGAATCAGATCTGAAGGTTCTGATGGGAACCAGCACAGCGGGCCGAGCACCGACCCCTGGTCCCACCCAGACCCGTGATGAGGGATTACAGCGGTTCTATATGAGGAAGATTACAGAACGTCAGAACACGGCGTGACACGCTCTTACACGCCCACATCAAAGAGCGGCGCCATAATCCGGTTAAAGGTGAAGTGAACGCCGTCCCTCTGCCATGTTCACAGATTTAATCTGAAATATATAAATATATCAAAACCTTAATGAACACAGAGCACCGCTTTAACGAGTTCATGTTGGAGTTTCATCGTTAATCGTTAGATGTTTGATAATTATAAAATGTTAATGATTTAATAATTAAAGTGTAAGAGGACGGAGGCGACGCCCCCGAACGCTCTGAACGTGAAATCAGACAAACTTAACCTTTAAAGAACAAATAAAGGAAAACGATTCGTTAATCTAATAAAGCTTCACAGAGCGACGGTGCCGCAAAGCCTCATGCACAGGGGCCCTTCACCCCGGGGCCCCGACCCTGAACCTGAGGCCCGGGTTCCATCCATCAGGGTGGGGGGTCATGGTGGGGAAAACAGACAAAACAGAAAGGTTCTCGATGATGAGATGAGGATTAATTGTGGGTGGAGTAGAGGGTTATACAGGAAGGTGGATGTGCAGGGATAGGAACGAGACTGGTCAGTGGACAAGGTGTAGACTACGGTTTGTGATGGTCATGTTTCTATGAGGTCATCGTCCTGAGAGGAACCCGGGTGGAGGTTCTGAGCAGCTGGATGATGGATTTGGTTCTGATGAGACTCTGCTGTGGAACCGTCTCACGGCGATGAGACTCTGCTGTGGAACCGTCTCACGGTGATGAGACTCTGATGTGGAACCGTCTCACGGTGATGAGACTCTGCTGTGGAACCGTCTCACGGTGATGAGACTCTGCTGTGGAACCGTCTCACGGTGATGAGACTCTGCTGTGGAACCGTCTCACGGCGATGAGACTCTGCTGTGGAACCGTCTCACGGTGATGAGACTCTGATGTGGAACCGTCTCACGGTGATGAGACTCTGCTGTGGAACCGTCTCACGGTGATGAGACTCTGCTGTGGAACCGTCTCACGGTGATGAGACTCTGCTGTGGAACCGTCTCACGGTCGAGACTCTGCTTGGAACCGTCTCACGGCGATGAGACTTGCTGTGGAACCGTCTCACGGTGATGAGACTCTGATGTGGAACCGTCTCACGGTGATGAGACTCTGCTGTGGAAACCGTCTCACGGTGATGAGACTCTGCTGTGGAACCGTCTCACGGTGATGAGACTCTGCTGTGGAACCGTCTCACGGTGATGAGACTCTGCTGTGGAACCGTCTCACGGTGATGAGACTCTGCTGTGGAACCGTCTCACGGTGATGAGACTCTGCTGTGGAACCGTCTCACGGTGATGAGACTCTGCTGTGGAACCGTCTCACGGTGATGAGACTCTGCTGTGGAACCGTCTCACGGTGATGAGACTCTGCTGTGGAACCGTCTCACGGTGATGAGACTCTGCTGTGGAACCGTCTCACGGTGATGAGACTCTGCTGTGGAACCGTCTCACGGTGATGAGACTCTGCTGTGGAACCGTCTCACGGTGATGAGACTCTGCTGTGGAACCGTCTCACGGTGATGAGACTCTGCTGTGGAACCGTCTCACGGTGATGAGACTCTAATGTGGAACCGTCTCACGGTGATGAGACGATGCTGTGGAACCGTCTCACGGTGATGAGACTCTGATGTGGAACCGTCTCACGGTGATGAGACTCTGATGTGGAACCGTCTCACGGTGATGAGACGATGCTGTGGAACCGTCTCACGGTGATGAGACTCTGATGTGGAACCGTCTCACGGTGATGAGACTCTGCTGTGGAACCGTCTCACGGTGATGAGACTCTGCTGTGGAACCGTCTCACGGTGATGAGACTCTGCTGTGGAACCGTCTCACGGTGATGAGACTCTGCTGTGGAACCGTCTCACGGTGATGAGACTCTGCTGTGGAACCGTCTCACGGTGATGAGACTCTGCTGTGGAACCGTCTCACGGTGATGAGACTCTGCTGTGGAACCGTCTCACGGTGATGAGACTCTAATGTGGAACCGTCTCACGGTGATGAGACGATGCTGTGGAACCGTCTCACGGTGATGAGACTCTGATGTGGAACCGTCTCACGGTGATGAGACTCTGATGTGGAACCGTCTCACGGTGATGAGACGATGCTGTGGAACCGTCTCACGGTGATGAGACTCTGATGTGGAACCGTCTCACGGTGATGAGACTCTGCTGTGGAACCGTCTCACGGTGATGAGACTCTGCTGTGGAACCGTCTCACGGTGATGAGACGATGCTGTGGAACCGTCTCACGGTGATGAGACTCTGCTGTGGAACCGTCTCACGGTGATGAGACTCTGATGTGGAACCGTCTCACGGTGATGAGACTCTGATGTGGAACCGTCTCACGGTGATGAGACGATGCTGTGGAACCGTCTCACGGTGATGAGACGATGCTGTGGAACCGTCTCACGGTGATGAGACGATGCTGCGGTTCCTCAGCGATCCGATCAGCTGACCGTTTAACGGCATCAGAGGAACCTGCGTCAGTCCACCACCGCAGATCGATCAGGAGACGCAGCGCTGCATCACCTCCACCATTTATCCTTTAATAGCTTCATCCATCTGATCCATACACAGTGCACACCTCTCCACCTGCACCACCTCTCCACCTGCACCACCTCTCCACCTGCACCACCTCTCCACCTGCACCACCTCTCCACCTGCACCACGTCTCCACATTCACCACCTCTCCACCTGCACCACGTCTCCACCTGCACCACCTCTCCACCTGCACCATGTCTCCACCTGAACCACCTCTCCACCTGCACCACGTCTCCACATTCTCTACCTCTCCACATTCACCACCTCTCCACCTGCACCATGTCTCCACCTGAACCACCTCTCCACATTCACCACGTCTCCACATTCACCACCTCTCCACCTGCACCACGTCTCCACCTGCACCATGTCTCCACCTGCACCACGTCTCCACCTGCACCACCTCTCCACATTCACCACCTCTCCACCTGCACCACCTCTCCACCTGCACCACCTCTCCACATTCACCACCTCTCCACCTGCACCATGTCTCCACCTGAACCACCTCTCCACATTCTCCACGTCTCCACCTGCACCATGTCTCCACCTGCACCACGTCTCCACATTCACCACCTCTCCACCTGCACCACGTCTCCACCTGCACCACGTCTCCACATTCTCCACCTCTCCACCTGCACCACGTCTCCACATTCACCACCTCTCCACCTGCACCATGTCTCCACCTGCACCATGTCTCCACCTGCACCACCTCTCCACATTCACCACCTCTCCACCTGCACCATGTCTCCACCTGCACCACCTCTCCACATTCTCCACATTCTCCACGTCTCCACCTGCACCATGTCTCCACCCGGACCACGTCCTCCATACATGGACAATTATACAGAAAGGACAGCCCTGGTTTGGGCCACGCCCACCGTGGACTGATCCCACATCTGGACCGTGTGTGGTTTGAGACGTGTCCACTGTGGAGGAGTGTGAGTACAGGGCGTGATTTGGGAGATGTCCACAGAGTGGCGCTGTTGTGCGGGCAGCGGGGGATCGATGGTGTGGTTTGGAGCGGGTCCAGGGCAGGTTTGGGGGCAGTGTTTGATCTGTATCATGTGGTTGAGGTCAGAACCTCCAGCAGACCACCGAACTTCATCAGATCAGAGCAGGGCCTTCCCTAAACTGCTTTAACTGACAGGCCTCTGCGGTTCCTTCAGCGGAACCCCCCCCCACCCCCCCACCCCCGCAGGCGCTGACTCACTCACCGGGTCATGAAGCGGATCAGCGGGCCTTCACTCTGCCGGACGTCCTGTGATGACAGGAGTTCAGCTCGGTGCCACATCATCCATCAGAGTCCTGACATCAGGAACCCGTCTGCAGAGCTGTCCGGAAAATACCCCGAGGAGGGGCAACAAAGAACCTCCACCCACCTCCCTCCGATCTCATCATACCACACAGACGCGCTACTGCAGCGTGGTAGGGACAGTGTGAGGGGTCCGGACTGATCTGCGTGCAGTGTGGGGGTGCAGTGTGGGGGTGCAGTTTGGGGGTGCAGTGTGAGGGTGAGGGTTCCAGACTGATCTGGGTGCAGTGTTGGGATGCAGTGTGAGGGTGCAGTGTGGGGGTGAGGGTTCCAGACTGATCTGGGTGCAGTGTGGGGGTGCAGTGTGAGGGTGCAGTGTGGGGGTGCAGTGTGAGGGTGAGGGTTCCAGACTGATCTGGGTGCAGTGTTGGGATGCAGTGTGAGGGTGCAGTGTGGGGGTGAGGGTTCCAGACTGATCTGGGTGCAGTGTGGGGGTGCAGTGTGGGGGTGCAGTGTGAGGGTGAGGGTTCCAGACTGATCTGGGTGCAGTGTGGGGTGCAGTGTGGGGGTGCAGTGTGAGGGTGCAGTGTTGGGGTGCAGTGTGAGGGTGGTGGTTCCAGACTGATCTGGGTGAAGTGTGGGGGTGCAGTGTGAGGGTGCAGTGTTGGGGTGCAGTGTTGGGGTGCAGTGTGAGGGTGGTGGTTCCAGACTGATCTGGGTGCAGTGTTGGGGTGCAGTGTGAGGGTGCAGTGTGGGGGTGCAGTGTGAGGGTGGTGGTTCCAGACTGATCTGGGTGCAGTGTTGGGGTGCAGTGTTGGGGTGCAGTGTGAGGGTGGTGGTTCCAGACTGAGGGTGGTGGTTCCAGGTGCAGTGTGGGGGTGCAGTGTGGGGGTGCAGTGTGGGGGTGCAGTGTGAGGGTGGTGGTTCCAGACTGATCTGGGTGCAGTGTTGGGGTGCAGTGTGAGGGTGCAGTGTGGGGGTGCAGTGTGAGGGTGGTGGTTCCAGACTGATCTGGGTGCAGTGTGGGGGTGCAGTGTGAGGGTGCAGTGTGAGGGTGGTGGTTCCAGACTGATCTGGGTGCAGTGTTGGGGTGCAGTGTTGGGGTGCAGTGTGGGGGTGCAGTGTGAGGGTGGTGGTTCCAGACTGATCTGGGTGCAGTGTTGGGGTGCAGTGTTGGGGTGCAGTGTGGGGGTGCAGTGTGAGGGTGGTGGTTCCAGACTGATCTGGGTGCAGTGTTGGGGTGCAGTGTTGGGGTGCAGTGTTGGGGTGCAGTGTGAGGGTGGTGGTTCCAGACTGATCTGGGTGCAGTGTTGGGGTGCAGTGTTGGGGTGCAGTGTGGGGGTGCAGTGTGAGGGTGGTGGTTCCAGACTGATCTGGGTGCAGTGTTGGGGTGCAGTGTTGGGGTGCAGTGTGGGGGTGCAGTGTGAGGGTGGTGGTTCCAGACTGATCTGGGTGCAGTGTGGGGGTGCAGTGTGAGGGTGCAGTGTGGGGGTGCAGTGTGAGGGTGGTGGTTCCAGACTGATCTGGGTGCAGTGTTGGGGTGCAGTGTGGGGGTGCAGTGTGAGGGTGGTGGTTCCAGACTGATCTGGGTGCAGTGTGGGGGTGCAGTGTGGGGGTGCAGTGTGAGGGTGAGGGTTCCAGACTGATCTGGGTGCAGTGTTGGGGTGCAGTGTGGGGGTGCAGTGTGGGGGTGCAGTGTGAGGGTGGTGGTTCCAGACTGATCTGGGTGCAGTGTGGGGGTGCAGTGTGGGGGTGCAGTGTGGGGTGCAGTGTGAGGGTGGTGGTTCCAGACTGATCTGGGTGCAGTCCAGTTCTCTGCAGAGTGAAGGCCGGTTCTGAAGGGCATGGTGGAGGGTACAGCTGGTGCTCATGCTGCCAGCTCTGCAGAACCTCCACCCGGCAGCTGCTGCTGCGAGACCTTCTGTCCTCTGAGGAGACGCCTCACGCTCACGCGCATCACTTCCTGTTCTTTGTGAGGTCTCTGAGGGAAGGTCTGGAGCTCAGCAGAACACAGAAAGCCTCGGTCCTGTTCTCCTGACATCTCCAGGTTCTAAAAAAAATAAAGGAGGTAATCACATGACCTCACTGCTCCAGAGTAACATAACATTAACGTTAAGGTTCCACTGCAGAACACAATGTTTAATAAAGAACGTTCCCTTCATCAGGTTCTATGATACAGCAGTCCCCCCCCCCCCCCAACACCATTAATCAAATCCCAAACTGTCCCCCAGGTGTTCATGAAACTGGATTACATCATCATGACGTTTCTTTGGGGGGGCGGGGCAATGCAGTTCTGATACATAAACATTCTCCATGTTTCCCAAACTCATTAATATTCATGATCACAGAGCAGCCTCATTATAATAACGTCTGACTGTAAGGGACCGTCATTAATGACGTCACACCCACAGTGCCCTACACCTATTTAATGGACCGAGCCCTACAGTTCACACTGAGCATGCGCCAGCCAGGCCCCGCCCCGCCGGTTATCCAGGTGTGATGTCGGAGGTGCGACCCCTGACGGTTTGATCTAAAGGGTGAAGGTGAGTCGTAATGAAGAGAGAACATGTTAAACTCGCTCTCGGGTGACGGACTGTGTGTTAAGGAACAACTTTAAAACCTCTGACGTCAAAACTAAACGCGCATTCGGACGCTCGGGCTGCTCACTACTGACCCCTGGTGGTAGGAGATGGAATGAGGCGTGTGGTGTGGATCAGACGAAGCGGCTTCTGAAGATTTCAAACCTGAATGAAGTTTTAAAGAAACGAAATGTAAACATTAATAAAGAAGAGTCCCGATTAACCGAGTCTGAGTGCGATTAACCGAGTCTGAGTGCGATTCAGAGTCTGAGTGCGATTCAGAGTCGGTGCTTTGATTCAGAGTCGGTGCTTTGATTCAGAGTCAGTCGGTGTGTTTGATTCAGAGTCAGTCGGTGTGTTTGATTCAGAGTCAGTGTGTTTGATTCAGAGTCGGTGTGTTTGATTCAGAGTCGGTGTGTTTGATTCAGAGTCAGTGTGTTTGATTCAGAGTCAGTCGGTGTGTTTGATTCAGAGTCAGTCGGTGTGTTTGATTCAGAGTCAGTGTGTTTGATTCAGAGTCAGTGTGTTCGTCCAGTTTCTGTAAAGACACTTTTCTTCTTTATGTTTTAAATGTTTAAAGAAACCTGTGCTGCAGATAAACCTCATAATATAATATAATAATAATAATAATAATAATAATAATAATGATAATAATGTCTGTATATCACAACCTCTCATTTCATTTCACATCATGATGATTAATAATCAGTTCTTTTTCTTTACAATTAGCTCGAGCTTCATCATCAGGATTATTATGTTAATATAATCACTGATATATTATATAAATCTCGATCTGATTGGCTGTCGCCTCCTGACCTTAAACTGACCTTCATCACCATACTGTACAGTAGTGAGTGAATCAGTGAGTGAATCAGTGAATCAGTGAGTCGGTGAGTGAAATGAGCAGCAGGTGCAGAACACACACTCTGTGCTGATCAGCAGTGTGTGGTGTGTTTATCATGACTGATCTTTATCCACAGTGAGGCGAGAGAACCTGCACCTCGTTACCATGGCGATGCACCACGTCGCTCTGTGATGGAGCGCCCGTTCCTCCGGCTCATTCACAGACTGACAGCTTTATTTACTGTGTGGTTCCGCATTAGTACTCTGACTGACCCACAGCCCCCCCCCCCCCCACCGAACGGTTTCATTCCGTCTCATTACCGTGTGTGTGTGTGTGTGTGTGTGTGTGTGTGTGTGTGTGTGTGTGTGTGTGTGTGAGAGAGAGAGAGAGAGAACTCCAGCATCTGGACATGAACTTTAAACAGCTGGATGTGTCCTGGTAGCCGTCTCCTGGGTTTCTGTTACACCCTCATGACCGCTGATGTAACAGCGACGGTGATCGGACCGAGATCATGTGATCGGACGGTGATCGGACTGAGATCGCGTGATTGGACGGTGATCATGTGATCGGACATTGATCATGTGATCAGACCCGAGTCAGATCTCTTTGTCGGATCGTTTATAAAAACTAAGGGGTTCATTCCTCAGATCTTTTATTATAATGTGATTTATATTCTATTAGCTCATAACATCCCATAATATTAACACAGATCAGTATTCTCTACTGCACACACACACACACACACACACACACACATATACACACACACACACACACACACACGTCCTTGCCTGTCATTGCTCAGCTTCTCCTCATGTTTGTTAGAATGTGTGGCCGTGGTAACAGACGTAAACATGAATACACATGTGTCCATACATACAACACACACACACACTCTCACACACACTCTCACACACACACTCACACACACTCTCACACACACACACACACACACACACACACACTCCCGGGGGAATGCCCTTGCTTGTCATTGCACTGCTTCTCCTCATGTTCCTCAAAATTAGCCGTGTCGAGGTTTGATGTGATGATGTCACGAGTGCCTCTTCAGGCAGCCAATCACAGCCAAGGACTCGGCTAGCGGGATTCCGACCCAATGCAGGAAGGAAAGCCGTGATGCTGAGTTAAACAGGCCCGCCCCACCCCACCCCCACCCCACCCCCACCCGCGGGTCTCTTCAGCACAGATAGCACATGCATCCCTGCAGTTTAAAATAACCCCCCCTCCCTCACCAGGCTGACGTGCCGGGGCTCCTCCCCCTCCAGACGCTCGGCTGCCTCCTCGCCGTGTTCTCCTCCACATCCTGCAGCTGAAGCTCGGCGCTGCGCTCTGAACCTCAGGTAGGCGCTGTGTTCTGTACTCCATACTGTACGGGTGGAGGCTGTTCCACCACACGCCGTCCAAACGCACAGGACTTCAGCATTCACACGACCAGGAGAACGGGGGGGGGGGGGGGGGGGGGGGGCATGTGTAAAGGGGGGATTTAAATTCATTCAGGATTTCGGACATGATGAATGTGTGTGTGTGGGGGGGGGGGGTGTTGAGTGAAGAGTTTAATAGTGATGGATGATTGGTGAAGTGGAGTTAGGTGAAAGATGGAGGACTGGTGGTGGTGTTGGGTGCAGAGTTGGGTGGTGGTGTTGGGTGCAGAGTTGGGGGGTGGTGTTGGGTGCAGAGTTGGGTGTGGTGGTGTTGGGTGCAGAGTTGGGTGGTGGTGTTGGGTGCAGAGTTGGGTGGTGTTGGGTGCAGAGTTGGGGGGGTGGTGTTGGGTGCAGAGTTGGGTGGTGGTGTTGGGTGGTGGTGGTGTTGGGTGCAGAGTTGGGGGGGTGGTGTTGGGTGCAGAGTTGGGTGGTGGTGTTGGGTGCAGAGTTGGGTGGTGGTGTTGGGTGCAGAGTTGGGTGGTGGTGTTGGGTGGTGGTGGTGTTGGGTGCAGAGTTGGGTGGTGGTGCAGGAGTTTTAAATAAAGGATGTTGTGATGGTGGAGAAGTGTTTTACACTGAGATCGATTCACTGAGGAATCATTTAAGAAAATGACTCCTTCAGAAAGAGCACATTATTTATATTTAATATATTTAATAAATATATTTACATTTTATAAATATTATAAATAAATATATTTATATTTAATATATGTATTATTGTGTGTGTGTGTGTGTGTATGATGTTGAGTGCTAATTGAATTTATTTGTTTTTGGACTATGTAGAAGAGTACACACACACACACACACACACACTAGAGATGTTAATGGAGTCTAATGGGTTTAAAGGCTGAAGGTGTTCTATAAACTGATAAGAGGGATTATCTGATCAATAATGATTTAAACATATTAAAGTGTATTCACACACTCACACACACACACACACACACACACTCAGAACACACTCTTTGGTATCATGCAGCAGGCTGTAAGGTGATATTAACACACTGATTCACTCGTGTGTTTGAACTGACTCTCACCTGGGACAGTGAGTTGTTTATAAATGTGAACTGGATGAATTGGAACCTCGACCTCAGTGCTGGTATTACTCCTGAGTGTTTGTATCACCAGATCTGCATCTGGCCCCCGGTTCCTCTGATCAGAACAATTAATGATAATTAAGAATAAAAATAAGTTACAACAATCGCCATGACGACGACATTAAACACCACAACAACCAGAACAATAATAATAATAATAATAATAAACCCTTTAATACTGCAGTGATGATGATGATGATGATGATGAAGACCAATTGATAAATCTTTATAAAATGAAGGTCAGGTTATTAACATCAGAGAAACACCTCAGAGACGCCGAGCTGCAGACAGAACAACACACGGGTTCTAATGGGTGTGCTTCCAACACAGTGGGAACAGTTTGGGGAAGGCCCTTTACTGTTCCAGCATGACTGAGTCCTGACCTCCTCCAGAACCAGAACCAGAACCAGAACCGAGCTCAGTGTCCGACCCTCTGACGCTCTGCTGAATCCACACCCCTCCAAAATCCAGATACAGGACTCACCCAATCACAAGACTCCATTTCTCCAGAGATGATGTTACTCTGAGTTATTACAGATTACTCTCTCTCTCTCTCTCTCTCTCTCTCTCTCTCTCTGTCTCTCTCTCTCTCTCTCTCTCTCTCTCTCTCTCTCTCTCTCTCTCTCTCTCTCTCTCTCTCTCTCTCTGTCTCTCTCTCTCTCTCTCTCTCTCTCTCTCTCTGTCTCTGTCTCTCTCTCTCTCTCTCTGTCTCTCTCTCTGTCTCTCTGTCTCTCTCTCTGTCTCTCTCTCTCTCTCTGTCTCTCTCTGTCTCTCTCTCTCTCTCTCTCCTCTCTCTCTCTCTGTCTCTCTCTCTCTCTCTCTCTCTCTCTCTCTCGTCTCTCTCTGTCTCTCTCTCTCTCTCTCTCTCTCTCTCTCTCTCTCTGTCTCTGTCTCTCCTCTCTCTCTCTCTCTCTCTCTCTCTCTCTCTCTCTCTCTCTCTCTCTGTCTCTCTCTCTCTCTCTCTCTCTCTCTCTCTCTCTGTCTCTCTCTCTCTCTCTCTCTCTCTGTCTCTCTCTCTCTCTCTCTCTCTGTCTCTCTCTCTCTCTCTCTCTCTCTCTCTCTCTCTCTCTCTCTCTCTGTCTCTCTCTCTCTCTCTCTCTCTCTCTCTCTCTCTCTCTCTCTCTCACTCAGCAGGTGGAACCAGGAGGGATTAATTATTCGTAAAGGCCAGACGGAGCCTGCAGGACATTTTAAATGTTTTATGAATCTAATAAGAGCAGAGAGGCTAGAGAGGCACTGTTGCCCCGCCCACTGCTGCCCTGCCCACTACTGCCCCGCCCACTGCTGCCCCGCCCACTGATCAGCTCACACTTTATTAATTATAATGACTGTAATGATCAGGTGATTTATAGCACAGTGTTCTGATTTGGTTCTTGGTTCTTGGTTCTTGGTTCCTGGTTCCTGGTTCCTGGTGGGAGTGATCACGCTGTGCTGCTGGTGAGAGTGTAGTTTAGGAGAGAGAGGTAGCTCCTCATTCCTCCACCCCGTCACACTCTCACTGATGCAAACATCCTTATTGGTTGCCATGGAAACCAAGTCTCCTGCCCGCCGTCTCCCTCACACACACACACACACACACACACACACACACACACCCCGCACTCGCTCGCTCTCACACTCGCACTCCCACACACACCCCCACACACACACTCTCACACCTGCACGCCCACACGCATTCTCACGCACCGCTGCCACCCGTCCAGCCGTCCGCATGGCCCCGCCCCTCAGACTCATGACGATGTAATAAATCTGATACAGGGGATTAGATCAGATCGGGGGGGGGGGGGGGTCTGATGTTTATTCAGTGAGCATGTGCTCTTCATAATAAAAGTCATGCGTGAATAATAAGCAGTAAAACTTTAATTAACCTGGATGCTGGTCTAATGAGGAGCAGCTCGTTAAAAGCACTGATTATCACACGGCTTTGATCTTTAATGACAGATATGCTAATTGTTTTATTAATTCCAGGTGCAGATGTTTACATACAGACTTCACTTTACAGATGTGTGTTCATCCATCACCACGGTCACACTGGATCAGTGCACACACACCACACACACACACCACACACCACACACACACACACACACACACACACACACACACACACACACACACGCTGTCCTTAAATGTGACTTACTGTGATGTGAAAGTGAACGGCGTCAGACACTGCTGATGGATCAGAGGAGCTGACTCTGAATCTCAGTTCTAATTCATCCCAAAGGTGTTTAATGTGGCTGAGGACTCCGCCCCACGCTCACCCCATCCTGACTGAATGGACTTTGATTTGTGTGAAGCGGGCCTTCCCCAAACTGTTCTCACTACGTCTCTGTTTTGGTTGGAGCTGAATTTCCA
>JAFMOC010000900.1:32500-40000 GCA_019802505.1 Corydoras sp. C115 | reverse complement strand
GTGCAGTGCTGATGGAGCTCATGGTTGGATGGTTGGTGGAGCAGGGTTTATTCAGGCTCTGTGAGGGTTCAGTGAAGCGTGTGCAGGGATAAGCTTTAAAAGCAGCAGATTAAAGCAGCTCATCGGGTTCTCTGACTGAGCTCAGCGAGATGGAGGAACACACCAGACATGAGATCAGGATGGTGCTGACCTTCTGCCAGCATCCACTGTTCTGCAGACCCACATCTCCACTCACATCTCCACTCACATCTCCACTCACATCTCCACCCACATCAGCAAGACATCCACTCTGAAGCTCTCACACCACCAACACCTGGACATGTACCTGATCGCTACGCTCTCCCTACCCACATCTCCACCTGAGATCTCCACCCACTCACCGCAAACAAGTCTCCGGGGGACCCACACTGACTCCATCTCACCCACATCTCCACCACATCTCACCCACGGTCCACCACATTCAGTGTGTGTCCACCCATCATCTGTGTGAGTGTGTGTGAGTGTGTGTGTGTGTGTGTTTCAGTACGAGTTGCTTAGTAACATCATCACTGAAGATAAAGTTAGATCCTCTTTCAGAATCTGTTTCCTTTCATCATCACTCTCTTCTTTCATCTGCCATCTGTCAGCATTCAGCTCCATCTCCTCCATCCCTCCCTCTGCTGCTGTCCATCCCTCCCTCTGCTGCTGTCCATCCCTCCCTCTGCTGCTGTCCATCCCTCCCTCTGTGGTGGTTGTGCTGTCCATCCCTCCCTCTGCTGCTGTCCATCCCTCCCTCTGCTGCTGTCCATCCCTCCCTCTGTGGTGCTGCTGTCCATCCCTCCCTCTGCTGCTGTCCATCCCTCCCTCTGTGGTGGTGCTGCTGTCCATCCCTCCCTCTGTGGTGGTGGTGGTGTCCATCCCTCCCTCTGCTGCTGTCCATCCCTCCCTCTGTGGTGGTGCTGCTGTCCATCCCTCCCTCTGTGGTGCTGCTGTCCATCCCTCCCTCTGCTGCTGTCCATCCCTCCCTCTGCTGCTGTCCATCCCTCCCTCTGCTGCTGTCCATCCCTCCCTCTGCTGCTGTCCATCCCTCCCTCTGTGGTGGTGCTGCTGTCCATCCCTCCCTCTGTGGTGGTGCTGCTGTCCATCCCTCCCTCTGTGGTGGTGCTGCTGTCCATCCCTCCCTCTGCTGCTGTCCATCCCTCCCTCTGTGGTGGTGCTGCTGTCCATCCCTCCCTCTGTGGTGGTGCTGTCCATCCCTCCCTCTGTGGTGGTGCTGTCCATCCCTCCCACAACACCTTCCCACATGAATGATGGAGAACCGCGTGATGCTGAGCTGGTGACCCCTCCAGTGAACTCCGGTTCCAGAGTGGAACCCAGTGTGATGTTCTAGGTCCGGTCCTGCTGTTGTCCTGCTGCTTCAGATGAATCTGATTTGAGATGATCTGAATGAACCTGCTGCGGTTCTGGAGCTGCCGGGCGGTATGCTTTGGTTCTAGATGTTCTAGATTGTTGCAGGTTCTCCTGGTGGCTGTGGTGTTCTCTGATCAGTTTGGTGTTGATGCTGATGCAGCGCTGCAAGCCACAGTTACATCCCATAATATGCCATCATCATAATCAGCTCCTGATGATCCATACAGAGCTCTCACCTGGAGGAGCGGGATAATGCCTCCTGATTGGATGATTAGAGCTGAGCTCACTTCCTGGCGGCGCGGCGTCTTTAGATCCATCAGGACGGACGGCTCAGAGAAACGCCGGTGGACGGGTCATCACATGACCTTCACTCACCATCACTCTGATCCACCACCTGAAGATGTGATGTCATCAGTCCATCACCTTTAATTATTCATTCATTCATTATCTCCCGCTTTATCCTCTATTAGGGTCGCGGGGGGGGGGGGGGTTCCCCATGTCCATCACGGGGAGAACGTCTCGGGCGCTGGGCAGATACACCCAGGACAGGGTGCCAATCCATCACTGGGCACACACTCACTCACACAGACACACTCTATATGGGGCAATTTGGAGAATCCAATTGACTTGATCCATGTTTTTGGACTGTGGGAGGAAACCGGAGAACCCGGAGGAAACCCACGCAGACACGGGGAGAACATGGAAACTCCACCCAGATGGGGATTCGAACCGGGAATCCATAGTGCTGAGAGGAGAACATGCTAAACCACTAAGCCACCGTGCCGCCTCACCTTTAATTAGCTACCTCATTAATAAAGCCATTGACCTTCATCCTCGTCCACATCATCATCATCATCATCATCATCATCATCATCATCATCATCATCAGGGTTCTTTAATCTTCAGAGCCGCGCTGTGTGTGTGCTGTTCAGACTGCGGGGGGCGGGGGGACGGGGGGGGGCGGGGGGACGCTGTGATTGACAGCACGTCTCGTCCTGCGGCGTCGTCTGTCTGAGTCCCAGAGACGTCAGGACAATGGGGGGGGGGGGTGCTCAGCGGCGCCTCCCTGTGCCGGAGGAGGTGATGCGTCAGGAGGACACGAGCGCTGATGGAACTGATATCAGAGCAGCGGAAATTACAGGAACTGTCTGAAAGAACCGCGTCCTCCCAACAGAACCCATTTCCTCCTGAACCCGCGGAACCCAACCTCCATCAACCTCCATCAACCTCCATCTCCTCCATCTCCTCCATCAACCTCCATCAACCTCCATCAACCTCCATCAACCTCCATCAACCTCCATCAACCTCCATCAACCTCCATCTCCTCCATCTCCTCCATCAACCTCCATCAACCTCCATCAACCTCCATCAACCTCCATCTCCTCCATCAACCTCCATCAACCTCCATCAACCTCCATCAACCTCCATCAACCTCCATCTCCTCCATCTCCTCCATCAACCTCCATCAACCTCCATCAACCTCCATCAACCTCCATCTCCTCCATCTCCTCCATCAACCTCCATCAACCTCCATCAACCTCCATCAACCTCCATCTCCTCCATCTCCTCCATCAACTCCATCTCCTCCATCTCCTCCATCTCCTCCATCAACCTCCATCAACCTCCATCAACCTCCATCAACCTCCATCTCCTCCATCTCCTCCATCAACCTCCATCACCTCCATCCCCTCCATCAACCTCCATCAACCTCCATCAACCTCCATCAACCTCATCTCCTCCATCAACCTCCATCTCCTCCATCAACCTCCATCAACCTCCATCAACCTCCATCTCCTCCATCAACCTCCATCCCCTCCATCCCCTCCATCCCCTCCATCCCCTCCATCAACCTCCATCACCTCCATCCCCTCCATCAACCTCCATCAACCTCATCTCCTCCATCAACCTCCATCAACCTCCATCAACCTCCATCTCCTCCATCCCCTCCATCACCTCCATCACCTCCATCACCTCCATCAACCTCCATCAACCTCATCTCCTCCATCAACCTCCATCAACCTCCATCAGCATCGCAGAGGAGAACCATTCATACACTGTACACAGAGCACCACAGACCAGGAACCGTTCAGGGAACTAAAGAACCGGAACCACAGCTCCCTGACCCGTCCATCCATTCACTCAGAGCGCTGCTTCATTCACCTTCATCTCTGTGAGGAGGAGGAGGAGGAGGGGGAGGGGGAGGAGGAGGAGGAGGAGGAGGGGGAGGAGGAGGAGGAGGAGGAGGAGGAGGGGGGAGGAGGAGGAGGGGGAGGGCCATCCCCTTTTGTTTATTTGGGGTTTTTTAGTTTCTCTGTTGTCTGATTGGTCGGTCTCTGTTATCTGATTGGTTGGGGTCGGTCTCTGTTTTCTGATTGGTTTGTTGGTCTCTGTTGTCTGATTGGTTGTGTTGGTCTCTGTTGTCTGATTGGTCGGTCTCTGTTGTCTGATTGGTCAGGGTCGGTCTCTGTTGTCTGATTGGTTGTGTTGGTCTCTGTTGTCTGATTGGTCGGTCTCTGTTGTCTGATTGGTCAGGGTCGGTCTCTGTTGTCTGATTGGTCAGGGTCGGTCTCTGTTGTCTGATTGGTCAGGGTCGGTCTCTGTTGTCTGATTGGTCGGGTCGGTCTCTGTTGTCTGATTGGTCAGGGTCGGTCTCTGTTGTCTGATTGGTCGGTCTCTGTTGTCTGATTGGTCGTGTCGGTCTCTGTTGTCTGATTGGTCGGTCTCTGTTGTCTGATTTGTCGGGGTCGGTGTGGTTCTGAACAGATGTTCTTTTGGAGAACCTGCCGTGTCGGAGGCGCAGGGGTTAAGGAGCTCTCGAGTGCACTTGAGTAAATGTGTGGCCCTCACCTCCTCCTGTGGAGAAGCCAGGTTCTGGAGGTTCTCCATCTGCTGCTCCTTCTCATCTGAGCAGAGCGGCTTTGAAGGTGGGAGGAGTCAGCAGGAAGACCCCCCCCGGAGTGACCCACTCCAGCCTTCTGTCTGAGTCCCAATTCATCTCACCACCTTACCAGCTCTCTCTCATCTGTAAATGAACCTGATCTCCGGGGGGTTCTGCTCCACCAGACCGCTCCTCTGATCGGGGTGCAGAGCCTGACCTCTCAGTGACCCCCGATTTAACCTCCATCAGGAACCTACAGCCTGCTCCTCACAGTTCTCCTCCCAGTTCTCCTCTGTGTTCTCCTCTGTGTTCTCCTGGTTGTTTTCCTCTCTTTACTCCTCTGTGTTCTCCTCTGTTCTCCTGGTTGTTTTCCTCTCTTTACTCCTCTGTGTTCTCCTCTGTGTTCTCCTGGTTGTTCTCCTCTCTTTACTCCTCTGTGTTCTCCTCTGTTCTCCTGGTTGTTTTCCTCTCTTTACTCCTCTGTGTTCTCCTCTGTGTTCTCCTGGTTGTTCTCCTCTCTTTACTCCTTTGTGTTCTCCTCTGTGTTCTCCTGGTTGTTCTCCTCTTTTTACTCCTCTGTGTTCTCCTGGTTGTTCTCCTCTTTTTTACTCCTCTGTGTTCTCCTGGTTGTTTTCCTCTCTTTACTCCTCTGTGTTCTCCTCTGTGTTCTCCTGGTCGTTCTCCTCTCTTTACTCCTCTGTGTTCTCCTCTGTTCTCCTGGTTGTTCTCCTCTGTTGTGTGTGTGATGGTGGAGGCAGCAGGTGTTGATGTTAATTAATCAGTGGAGAGTCTGGATGGAGGAGCAGGTTCCAGGTTCTGGGGATCTCAGGTGTGACTGATTCCATCTCTGTGGCTCAGCTCGTTAACTCTGGGTTCTAACGATGTTAATGAAGGCGTGCTTTCCTCTGTCTTTATGAAGGTGGAGACTGAGGGAACGTCCGATCTCAGAGACTCCGGTTGGAGGATTATCTCAGTCGGCGTTAATTAGACGTCCTCCGTCCTCGTTAACGAAGCGGCCGCTCGTCTCGGACCCGTCTCCCGCTCCCGGGCCGGCGCTCTAATTGGTGGAGATTCGTTGTCGGTGTCACGGCGTCCGGCGTGTGGTCATTTTAAAAGAGCTTTTCAAATGTCAGCGGGGTGGAGGGGGGTGGGGGGGGGGGGGGGGGGGCTGATTTCTGGCATTGATGCAATTAGGACCCTGAAAGGAAAGGAACGTTCAGCTGACCTGCTCATCAGCTCCTGTGTAATGTCATTAAAGCTTCTCCATCAGGATGCCCTTCAGCTCCGCCCTTCAGCTCCGCCCTTCAGCTCCGCCCTTCAGCTCCGCCCTTCAGCTCCGCCCTCCTCTCTGTTCTCACCTCATCTTCATCCGGCAGAAGGTGGAGGGTCCTGTGTGATGGTCCCAGACGTGATCTTCCCGATCTGTCGCTCCACCCGCTGACTGCAGCCTGATGTTCTGAGAGCTGGTGAGGTGGAGGACACAGATGGATGTCCATCAGATGATTGTTTGGAATGGATGGGGTGGATGTTGGATGATGGATGGAGGAGTGAGGGCCCCGTGGTGGCTGTGTGATGGATCTGGAGCAGATGCTGAAGACCCCACAGAGAGCGCTTTAAAGCTGCTGTGAGGTGGAGCGCACGTCCTCCACCGTGACTGAGCGTTGAGAACGTTTAAAGGTCCCCTGCGGAGAGACGGCGGGCTGATTAAGGTGTGTTTACTCCACAGGGTTCTATAGACGGCGCCATCTGCAGACGCTGCGCTTCATAAAGCTCTGCAGGTCCCTCTGCAACCACATCAGAAGATCTGCCTCGTTACGGCTGAGAACCACCACCCCCCCACCCCCCACCCTCCACCCCTCCCACCCTCCACCACCCACCCCCCCACCCTCCACCCTCCCACCACACAGTCAGAGATTAGTGTGAGACAATGGAACCCTGATGACAATTACAGAAATTACAGCGTTGTTCTGAGCGAGGTCACGGAGGTCATCCGCTCCACCTGAACCTCCACCTGAACCTCCACCTGAACCTCCACCTGAACCTCCACCTGAAACTCCACCTGAACCTCCACCTTCACTGAGCTAGCTTAGCGCTTCACGCTCGTGCTTCGTTCTGCACCAAACGTCTTCAGGTAACGAGGCCACAGTGGAGTTCAGAGGAAGTGCCGCTTCCAGAACCGACGTCAGAAAGAACCGGATCAGACCGGATCAGACCGGATCAGACCGGATCAGAGCTCACGGCTCATTAACATGCGGACACGCCCCGTTCTCCAGCTCCGTGCTCTACATCGTGAACTGCACCTGACCCTCACTTCCTGTTTCCTGGAGGCGGGGTCATGCGGGTCGAGTCATGCCCAAATACCAAGGTGCTGTCACTGCGCATTAGCATTAGCCTTTAGCACGGGGTGCAGGGTGGTGTGCAGAACCCTTTATGGTGGAGCAGGAGCTGAGTCACTGGGGGGGGGGGGGCAGAACCCTCAAATATCAGGTTTCATAACATCAGCTCCACACGTGCTCCACACAGGTTCCACATGCGCTCCACACAGGTTCCACATGCGCTCCACACGGGCTCCACACGGGCTGAGGAACATGTGGTTTGCGATGTTCTCCCTGTGCTGTGTTTATAATGAGGAGTATTCTTTGATCTGGCTCCCGTTGGGTGGGGGATCTGTCTGGTGGATGTAAATCCTTTAATGAGGAGGTGTGAGGAGGTGTGAGGCCTTCACTGCTGACCTCAGATCAGATCAGTCAGGTGACCTCAGTGCGGTCTGTGAGTCTGTGTCTGTTCTGTGGGTCCGGGTTCCACAGAGAGCTGAGGGGTTCTGATGGAGCAGTGTGGAGGAGCAGTGTGGAGGAGCAGTGTGGAGGTGCAGTGTGGAGGTGCAGTGTGGAGGAGCAGTGTGGAGGTGCAGTGTGGAGGAGCAGTGTGGAGGTGCAGTGTGGAGGAGCAGTGTGGAGGTGCAGTGTGGAGGAGCAGTGTGGAGGTGCAGTGTGGAGGTGCAGTGTGGAGGTGCAGTGTGGAGGAGCAGTGTGGAGGAGCAGTGTGGAGGAGCAGTGTGGAGGTGCAGTGTGGAGGAGCAGTGTGGAGGAGCAGGAGCGGTGTGGAGGTGCAGTGCGGGTGTGAGGTGCAGTGTGGAGGAGCAGTGTGGAGGTGCAGTGTGGAGGAGCAGTGTGGAGGAGCAGTGTGGAGGTGCGGTGTGGAGGTGCAGTGTGAGGTGTGGAGGAGCGGTGTGG
>JAFMOC010000900.1:25000-27500 GCA_019802505.1 Corydoras sp. C115 | reverse complement strand
TACTTCATTGTAGTGTACAACACACACACACACTCACACACACTCACACACACACACACACTCACACACACACACACACTCACACACACACACACTCACACACTCACACACACACACACTCACACACTCACACACTCACACACTCACACACACAATAAAAGAATGTGAGAGGTGAGATGAGTCAGCTTAACCTCATTCAAATCTGCAGTGTGTGTGTGTGCGTGTGTGAGTGTGTGTGTGTGTGTGTGTGAGTGTGTGTGTGTGTGTGTGTTCCACATGGTAACCTGTTTTCAGAGGGGTGTGTCAGTCAGACCTTCAGTGTTACTGTGATCAGTACCATCACTAACACTACACCCATCATCACTGTGGTAACACACACACACACACACACACACACACACACACACACTGTACCTGTATATGACTCCGGTTTTGAGTGTGTGTGTGGTTCTGTGTGGTTCTGTGTGGTTCTGTTTGGTTCTGTGTGGTTCTGTTTGGTTCTTCCTGACGGTGCTGTGTGTTACTGAATAGTTTGTTGTCATGCAGAAGTTTAAGAACTCCTTTAGATTTAGCTAAATTACACACACACACACACACACTCACACTCTTACACACACACACACACACACACACACACACACACACACTCACACTCTTACACACACACACACACACACCACTCTCTCTGTAGTTTGACCTCTGAGTAGCAGCCACTGTACAAGTGGCCTCTCAGTTCTAATTGCAACCAATTTATACACACACACACACACACACACACACACTCACACTCACACACTCTCACACACACTCTTTGGAAGGAACCCTGGAACTGGTTAATTGTGTTATTTCATATAACGGCCCATTAGTTTCATTATCAGAAGCTCAGCAGCACAGAGAGAGAGAGAGACAGAGAGACAGAGAGAGAGAGAGAGAGACAGAGAGAGAGAGAGAGAGAGAGAGAGAGAGAGAGACAGAGAGAGAGACAGAGAGAGAGAGAGAGAGAGAGAACAGGACAGGTCATGCTTAACATGAGCTCCTGAATTCCTTCCAAGTTTTGTTTATAAGATGAGATAAACTTAAAGAATTTTTTTTAGAAATGCAGTTATAATTTACTAAAAACCAACATAAAGGATTAGACCACTGAAAACAACAGGATACAACTTTTTTTAACACTTTGAGAAGCAAGAAGACAGCAAAGGAGGAGAGGAACATTTTCTGGGAAAGATTTCAACAAACCAAAGAAAATTTAAAGAACCAACAACCAAACACCCAGGAACAAGAAAGGAATTAAATTTTAACAAAAGGAATCAAGAACACATCCAGAGGGTAGACAAAATCCCAATCTTTCTACTGAACTGCTCATTAAACAAAGGGACATTTAACACATTGCGACATTATTTGGGGCTCTCTGTATAAAATGGAAAATACATCAGCAGTTAGAGTGGAGCCAACGACTTTTTGAGTTTCCCTGAAGAGTTAACACAGAAAGCGGGAGAGAGTTCAAAGACCTTCGTCTAATAAATGGGAAGAGTTTTAGATAATACTGAAGCCTGGCCACACCGCCAGATATGCAACCATTTTTAAAAATATGTATCCAAACATGGAATATGTAAAGGACGGCAGATACAAGTTTATGAGATGAGCACAAACTTGAGAGGGACAGACAAATTACAATCAAAAAACATATACCAGACGGGAACAATAATGATTCAAGGCACGAGACGCCATGGAGACATTCACAGAGGCCTTCCCCTCACTTCAAAGAACGATTCACACCCCAACCCCCCGATCCTTATCAACCCCCCGACCCACACAACACAAAGGACACCAGAGACCCAAAGGAGAAGACCCATCAGAACCCCCACCAGAATCACACCTCCACACCTCAGAGACCCAACATAGCTCAGCCCCACCACCGACCTCGCACCTTCAGACCTCTGTTCATCAACTCTCTGTCTGCGCTAGAGTGCTGTGATCGAGCTAAAGGAACGGTCTCTAATCAAAAACCCAATCACAGAGTGAACACATTCTACCCAAATCAAAAACCACTTTCAAACAATGGTACAGGAACCATAAAAGAGACTTCAAAGAACTGCAGCAAGACAGAGAAAATCTAAAATCTGAACTTGAGGCTCAAAACACAGAACCAAAATGAGCTTGACAGCCTAAACAAATACTTAACGAAAAAATATCCACTTCAGAAAGAGCTGGACGACAGGGACACCACCATACAGCCCTAATAAACAAACATCACCAATCAATACAACAAACACCTAAATCACCACAGCCCTCTACCGAACCTGCAACAAACCTGACCCACTCAAAAGACAAACAGGAACCCCGCAAGCACCCACCACAGACAGCCAACTGATCAACCGGACACAGAAATTGCCATCCTCATTGACTCAAATGGCAAATTCTTATCAGAACAAAAAATGTTCCCAGGACACAAAACATCCAAATCTGGTGCGCAAGAATTGGACATCCACCACACCATGCT
>JAFMOC010000900.1:12500-20000 GCA_019802505.1 Corydoras sp. C115 | reverse complement strand
GAACAGAACTCAGACCGGATCAGATCCACTGGATTAGAACCACGGGACGCTCTTAGTTTTAGAAAGCTGTTCTTTGATGGACTTTGGTGGGGGGGCACTGCAGCCCTCAGGGTTCCACCATCAGACGGAACGCTGCTGCTGATGGAGTAAAGATGATGAGGTTCTGTTACAGCACCACTGATGAAGGTGGAACCGTCCAAGAGCAGGTTCCATCAATATCTGAGCTTCCTGCAGAGAGAGAGAGAGAGAGAGAGAGAGATGACCAAACTGATGAGGAAATCAACAGGAGATGAGATGGTTCCTCAGAGACGTTTCCTCGGGGACGGTTCCTCAGGGACGGTTCCTCAGGGACGGTTCCTCGGGGCAGGGTTGTGTTTTTGAGCTGTGCTCTCTGTGAGGACGACCCGCTGCTGCTGCTGCTTCAGTTACAGTGAGGTCCCTCAGAACAAGGTTCCAGTTCCTGTGTTCTATCAGAACCTCATCAGGAACTGAGAGAGCAGTGATGGAGGACATGAGAACAGACACGGGGACTGAGGACAGCACGCTGTGTTCTTCAGATAGCAGCAGGGTGTTGTAGGGCCCTAGGTAGTGAGCAGGGTGTTGTAGGGCCCTAGGTAGTGAGCAGGGTGTTGTAGGGCCCTAGGTAGTGAGCAGGGTGTTGTAGGGTCCTAGGTAGTGAGCAGGGTGTTGTAGGGCCCTAGGTAGTGAGCAGGGTGTTGTAGGGCCCTAGGTAGTGAGCAGGGTGTTGTAGGGCCCTAGGTAGTGAGCAGGGTGTTGTAGGGCCCTAGGTAGTGAGCAGGGTGTTGTAGGGCCCTAGGTAGTGAGCAGGGTGTGATCTGAGTTTAACTCACTTCTTCTTCTCTGCAGATCTGAAGCTCGAGTTCATCCATTTAAACACCAACCACTTCCAGCAGGAGGCAGCGCTGAGGCAAAGGTGAGTGTGTTCCACCGCTTCAAAGACACACACACACACACACACACACACACACACACACTTACACACACACACACACTCATTAGAAATGTCAGAAGTTGGAGCGTTGCCCCCGCCGTTCACCTCCTCACACCTGCACCTCTTTCATCTGCTCTTCACCCCTCACTCCATATCAGCTCCCCCCCATAACCCCCCATAACCCCCCCATAACCCCCCCCCACCGGTCTGTACCATCCACACCGCTGTCTGTCTGTCACATGATCACACACACTCCTCCTCCTCCTCCTCCTCTGTGTCTGTCAGTGTTTGAGGAGGTGGAGGTGGAGGAGGAGGTGGAGGAGGAGGAGAGATTGGTGAGTGGCTGTAGCTTCTGGTTCGTACGTTGAGGAGGTGGTGGAGGAGGAGGTGGAGGAGGTTGGGGAGGTGGAGGTGGTGAGTGGCTGTAGCTTCTGGTTCGTACGTTGAGGAGGTGGTGGAGGAGGAGGTGGAGGAGGTTGGGGAGGTGGAGGTGGTGAGTGGCTGTAGCTTCTGGTTCGTACGTTGAGGAGGTGGAGGAGGTGGAGGAGGTGGAGGTGGTGAGTGGCTGTAGCTTCTGGTTCGTACGTTGAGGAGGTGGAGGAGGAGGTGGTGGAGGTGGAGGTGGAGAGATTGGTGAGTGGCTGTAGCTTCTCATTCGTACGTTGAGGAGGAGGTGGAGGAGGAGGTGGAGGTGGTGAGTGGCTGTAGCTTCTCATTCGTACGTTGAGGAGGTGGTGGAGGTGGAGGTGGTGAGTGGCTGTAGCTTCTGGTTCGTACGTTGAGGAGGTGGAGGAGGAGGTGGTGGAGGTGGAGGTGGAGAGATTGGTGAGTGGCTGTAGCTTCTCATTCGTACGTTGAGGAGGAGGTGGAGGTGGAGGAGGAGGTGGAGGTGGTGAGTGGCTGTAGCTTCTCATTCGTACGTTGAGGAGGTGGTGGAGGTGGAGGTGGTGAGTGGCTGTAGCTTCTGGTTCGTACGTTGAGGAGGTGGAGGAGGAGGTGGTGGTGGAGGAGGTGGAGGTGGTGAGTGGCTGTAGCTTCTCATTCGTACGTTGAGGAGGTGGAGGTGGAGGAGGTGGAGGTGGTGAGATTGGTGAGTGTCTGTAGCTTCTCATTCGTACGTTGAGGAGGTGGAGGAGGAGGTGGTGGAGGTGGAGGAGGTGGTGGAGGAGGTGGTGGAGGTGGAGGTGGAGGTGGAGAGATTGGTGAGTGTCTGTAGCTTCTCATTCGTACGTTGAGGAGGTGGTGGAGGAGGAGGTGGAGGAGGTGGTGGAGGAGGTGGAGGTGGTGAGTGTCTGTAGCTTCTCATTCGTACGTTGAGGAGGTGGTGGAGGAGGAGGTGGAGGAGGTGGTGGAGGAGGTGGAGGTGGAGGTGGTGAGTGTCTGTAGCTTCTCATTCGTACGTTGAGGAGGTGAATTAATGAAATATCGATTGGTTTTCCTGCAAAGACACAAACACTGCGCTCTGAAAAATGAGGAGGAACGGAGGAGAACCCTCAGCACCTCCCTGAGGTTCTGCACATAATCCACCACCAGAACATCACTCAGCTCCCCGCAATGAGCAGCACCGGAGGCCCACAGGTGCAGATCAGAGGTGGACGTGTGAGATTATCGATCTGTTACTGGAGCTGATCGATAACCGCTGACGGACGAGAGACGAGCAGCAGAACATGCATTGGAACTCCGATGTTCTCCTGGGTTGATGTGGTTAGAGTGGCGTTCTCGAGCGGAGAGCGTTGGGACTCGCCGCTCTGCCCGCGGGGACAGAGGAGGTAATTTTTCATCCTTATTGGATGTGACAGATCCAAAATGGCCGAGCGGCGCGAGGCGAAGGGGAGCGGGGGGGGGGGGGGGGTGAAGGCAAAACAGAGCAATTCAGCTTTAACAGGGTTAAGAGACGCATCGGAACCCCGACTCAGCCCTCACTTCCACTCCACTTTACTCACAGAGTCACGAACCAGGAACCAGGACTGCCCCCCCCCCACACACAGAGCCCCCCCCACAGAGTCCCCCCCCCCCACATCGAGACCACCCCTACACACACACACAGAGCCCCCCCCACAGAGCCCCCCCCCACAGAGTCCCCCCCCCACATCGAGACCACCCCTACACACACACAGAGTCCCCCCCCACAGAGTCCCCCCCCCACACACACACACAGAGCCCCCCCCACAGAGTCCCCCCCCCCACATCGAGACCACCCCTACACCACACACACAGAGCCCCCCCCCCCACAGAGTCCCCCCCCCACACACACACACAGAGCCCCCCCACACAGAGCCCCCCCCCACAGAGTCCCCCCCCACAGAGTCCCCCCCCCCACACACAGAGCCCCCCCACACAGAGCCCCCCCACAGAGTCCCCCCCCCACAGAGTCCCCCCCACACACACACAGAGCCCCCCCCACACAGAGCCCCCCCACAGAGTCCCCCCCCACACACACACAGAGCCCCCCCCCACAGAGCCCCCCCCACACAGAGACCCCCCACAGAGTCCCCCCCCACAGAGTCCCCCCCCCACACACACAGAGCCCCCCCACACAGAGCCCCCCCACAGAGTCCCCCCCCACAGAGTCCCCCCCACACACCACACAGAGCCCCCCCACACAGAGCCCCCCCCACAGAGTCCCCCCCCACACACACACAGAGCCCCCCCCACACAGAGCCCCCCCCACACAGAGCCCCCCCCACAGAGTCCCCCCCACACACACACAGAGCCCCCCCACACAGAGCCCCCCCCCCACAGAGTCCCCCCCACACACACACCACAGAGCCCCCCCCACAACAGAGCCCCCCCCCCCACGAAACCCCCCCCACAGAGTCCCCCCCCACACACACAGAGACCACCCCTACAGAACCCCCCCCCACAGAGTCCCCCCCACAGAGCCCCCCCCCGCCACATCGAGACCACCCCCACACACACACCCACAGAGCCCCCCCACACAGAGCCCCCCCCCACAGAGTCCCCCCCCCCACATCGAGACCACCCCACACACCACACAGAGCCCCCCCCACAGAGCCCCCCCCACAGAGTCCCCCCCCACAGAGTCCCCCCCCACACACACACACAGAGCCCCCCCCCACACAGAGCCCCCCCCACAGAGGTCCCCCCCCACACAGAGTTCCCCCACACACACACACAGAGACCCCCCCCACACAGAGCCCCCCCCCACAGAGTCCCCCCCCCCCACACACACACAGAGACCCCCCCACAGAGTCCCCCCCCCACACACACACAGAGCCCCCCCACACAGAGTCCCCCCCCCACACAGAGTCCCCCCCCCACACACACAGAGACCCCCCACACAGAGCCCCCCCCACAGAGTCCCCCCCCCCCACACACACAGAGCCCCCCCCACAGAGTCCCCCCCCCCACACACACACAGAGCCCCCCCCACAGAGTCCCCCCCCACAGAGTCCCCCCCCACACACCCCACAGAGACCACCCCTACAGAACCCCCCCCCACAGAGTCCCCCCCCACACACACACACAGAGACCCCCCCACAGAGCCCCCCCACAGAGTCCCCCCCACAGAGTCCCCCCCCACACACACACACAGAGACCAACCCCCCCCCCCCACAGAGTCCCCCCCCACAGAGTCCCCCCCCACACACACACAGAGACCACCCTACAGAACCCCCCCCACAGAGGCCCCCCCCCACAGAGTCCCCCCCCACACACACACAGAGACCACCCCTACAGAACCCCCCCCACAGAGCCCCCCCCCCAGAGTCCCCCCCCACATCGAGACCACCCCCCCCACACACACACAGAGCCCCCCCACACCACCCCCACAGAGTCCCCCCCCACACAGAGACCCCCCTACCACACACAGAGCCCCCCCCCCACACAGAGTCCCCCCCACAGAGTCCCCCCCCACACAGAGACCACCCCTACACACACACAGAGCCCCCCCCCACACAGAGCCCCCCCCCCACAGAGTCCCCCCCACACAGAGACCCCCCCTACACACACACAGAGCCCCCCCCACACAGAGCCCCCCCCCCACACAGAGTCCCCCCACACACACACAGAGTCCCCCCCCCCCACAGAGACCCCCCCTACACACACACAGAGCCCCCCCCACACAGAGCCCCCCCCCACAGAGTCCCCCACCCACACAGAGCCCCCCCCCACACAGAGCCCCCCCACACAGAGCCCCCCCCCCACACAGAGCCCCCCCCCCAAGGAGTGAGGCGTTCTGTGAGGGTGCTCAGTGAGGTGGTGAGGTATCTAAGCCCCGCCCCTGTGTGGGCGGAGTCCTGATCAGGAGGACTGGTTGGGGTCTGGCTCTGTAATTATGGAGGTCTGTGAGCGAGGCGTTAATTATCATCATTAAACGCTCAAATCAGGCTCGTTACAATGACACGCTAACGGACCTCCTTCTGATCATAACGAGCACTCAGCGGGGGGGCCGTCCCTGATTGACATGACATCACAACACGCACCGCGCCCGGGTCACAGCACCGCTACAGCCTATCCCCGCTACAGCCTATCCCCACTACAGCCTATCCCCGCTACAGCCTATCCCCGCTACAGCCTATCCCTGCTACAGCCTATCCCTGCTACAGCCTATCCCTGCTACAGCCTATCCCTGCTACAGCCTATCCTTGCTACAGCCTATCCCTGCTACAGCCTATCCCTGCTACAGCTTATCCCTGCTACAGCCTATCCCTGCTACAGCCTGTCCCTGCTACAGCCTGTCCCTGCTGTCTAGTGCCCTACATTTGAAGGTCCCTGTGGCAGCATCAGATCACCCCAACAGAACCAGAACCAGAACCAGAACCATCCATGACTTTATTACACCCTGTGTGTTAAAAGCTTTGTTTTGAGTGAGTGTGTGTGTGTGTGTGTGTGTGTGTGTGTTTGTTTGTGTGTTTGTTTGTGTGTGTGTGTGTGTGTGTGTGTGTGTGTTTGTGTGTGTGTGTGTGTGTGTGTGTGTTTGTGCGTGGGTGTATTGCTGGAATTAAAAGCTGGTATTGTTCTTCACCCACTCCACCCACACATATGTCTCTCTGTGTGTCTGTCTAACCCCACGAGGGCTGTTAGAGAAAGTGTGTGTGTGTGTGTGTGTGTGTGTGTGTGTGTGTGTGTGTGTGTTTATTCATTCTGACTCACCAAAATGCACACTTTCTCGATGATCTGTAGAGTACTAAATTTATGATATAGAACTGTGTGTGTGTGTGTGTGTGTGTGTGTGTGTGTGTGTGTGTGTGTGTGTAACAGTCACGACCCAACAAGCCAAGGCAGAGTTTGACATCAGAGCAGTGTTGTGATAGTGTTGCTAGGTGATGCAGTTTTCTGTGTGTGTGTGTGTGTGTGTGTGTGTGTGTGTGTGTGTGTGTAATAGATAAATTAATTTCAGACCCTCCACACCCAAAGCTAATGAGTGTTGTCCAAATCCGTCCTAATCCTTAACTCATTCTACAAAATGGACCTGGTCCCCAGGGTGCTGCCACACACACACACACACACACACACACACACAGAGCGGTGTACATAGAGGATGAATGAATGATGTTTAGTTAAACGGTAATTAGGTCACAACCTTCATCGTCTCAGTGCAAACCTGGCCACGCCCCAAATCCCATTCCTGCACCCTGCAGAGTGGACTGAGCCCCGCTGTCAATCATCCTGAGTGGACCTGTGAGGACACCACCAGAACCCGATTACAGGACCACGTGTTCTACAGGGTCTCATTGACCTCATTAGCAGACCATTCAACAAGGAACCACTCGTTCTTAAGAGGAACCATTCATTCCAAAGAGGAACCATTCATTCCAAAGAGGATTTTTTTGAATTCCATGCGTTCCATGAAGGATCTGTTTTCTGAAGGAGAACCGTCCTTCGGTCTGTAGTTCAGCATTAATGACCTCAGCAGCCCGTCTGCTTCATCACTCTTTATTTTTGGCTCTGTGACTGATTGGTTCATTGTGCAGTGGGCGTGGCTTAAACAGCTAAATCCATTAGTTTTGGAGGCGTGTCCGTGTTTTTGTCCATGGTTCTGTTGAGTGGAACGTGGCGGACACACGCTGTCTCTGATATCAGATGGCATTCAGGATAATAACTCAGATCTCCAGCATGAAGAACCCTCGACCTTTTGGATTTTGAGCATTTCGTCTTCATCCTCTTCATCAGCCCCGTCTCTCTGTCTGTCTGTCTGTCTGTCTGTCTGTCTGTCTGTCTCTCTGTCTCTGTCTCTCTGTCTGTCTGTCTGTCTCTCTCTCTCTCCCGTTCTGTCTCTTTATCTTGGTTCTTCAGTTTAGTTCTCGTTCTCAGAGCAGCGGGGTTCTATGTAGCGAGTAACAGCTCTGTTCTTCATTTATTTCTTTATTGGTCCAAAGCGCTGGCCCGGTTCCGTCCGTGTTTGAGAACACCGGATTAAGGACCCTTCAGCTGGCACTCGCTCAAAACCTGCTCGCCGACCGAATGAGATGGAGACAAAGCTGCCAGAACAAATCCATCAGACTCCATCAGGGACGGGTTTAAGGGTCTCTGTAGATCAAACAGTTCAGTTCCATTAGAACCCGAGTTTTTAACTTCAGCCCAAA
>JAFMOC010000900.1:0-2500 GCA_019802505.1 Corydoras sp. C115 | reverse complement strand
TGGTGATGTTGGTGATGTTCAGTGATGTTCAGTGATGTTGGTGATGTTGGTGATGTTGGTGATGTTCAGTGATGTTCAGTGATGTTGGTGATGTTCAGTGATGTTGGTGATGTTAGTGATGTTCAGTGATGTTGGTGATGTTGGTGATGTTGGTGATGTTCAGTGATGTTGGTGATGTTCAGTGATGTTCAGTGATGTTGGTGATGTTCAGTGATGTTCAGTGATGTTGGTGATGTTGGTGATGTTGGTGATGTTCAGTGATGTTCAGTGATGTTGGTGATGTTCAGTGATGTTGGTGATGTTAGTGATGTTCAGTGATGTTGGTGATGTTGGTGATGTTCAGTGATGTTGGTGATGTTCAGTGATGTTGGTGATGTTGGTGATGTTGGTGATGTTCAGTGATGTTGGTGATGTTCAGTGATGTTGGTGATGTTGGTGATGTTGGTGATGTTGGTGATGTTCAGTGATGTTGGTGATGTTCAGTGATGTTCAGTGATGTTGGTGATGTACAGTGATGTTGGTGATGTTGGTGATGTTGGTGATGTTGGTGATGTTGGTGATGTTCAGTGATGTTGGTGATGTTCAGTGATGTTGGTGATGTTCAGTGATGTTGGTGATGTTCAGTGATGTTGGTGATGTTCAGTGATGTCAGTGATGTTCAGTGATGTTCAGTGATGTTGGTGATGTTCAGTGATGTTGGTGATGTTCAGTGATGTTGGTGATGTTCAGTGATGTTGGTGATGTTGGTGATGTTGGTGATGTTCAGTGATGTTGGTGATGTTCAGTGATGTTGGTGATGTTGGTGATGTTGGTGATGTTCAGTGATGTTCAGTGATGTTGGTGATGTTGGTGATGTTGGTGATGTTCAGTGATGTTCAGTGATGTTGGTGATGTTCAGTGATGTTGGTGATGTTAGTGATGTTCAGTGATGTTGGTGATGTTCAGTGATGTTGGTGATGTTGGTGATGTTCAGTGATGTTGGTGATGTTGGTGATGTTGGTGATGTTCAGTGATGTTGGTGATGTTCAGTGATGTTGGTGATGTTGGTGATGTTGGTGATGTTCAGTGATGTTGGTGATGTTCAGTGATGTTCAGTGATGTTCAGTGATGTTCAGTGATGTTGGTGATGTTGGTGATGTTCAGTGATGTTCAGTGATGTTGGTGATGTTGGTGATGTTCAGTGATGTTCAGTGATGTTGGTGATGTTGGTGATGTTCAGTGATGTTCAGTGATGTTCAGTGATGTTCAGTGATGTTGGTGATGTTGGTGATGTTCAGTGATGTTGGTGATGTTGGTGATGTTCAGTGATGTTCAGTGATGTTGGTGATGTTGGTGATGTTCAGTGATGTTCAGTGATGTTGGTGATGTTGGTGATGTTCAGTGATGTTCAGTGATGTTGGTGATGTTCAGTGATGTTGGTGATGTTCAGTGATGTTCAGTGATGTTGGTGATGTTGGTGATGTTGGTGATGTTCAGTGATGTTCAGTGATGTTCAGTGATGTTGGTGATGTTGGTGATGTTCAGTGATGTTCAGTGATGTTGGTGATGTTGGTGATGTTCAGTGATGTTGGTGATGTTCAGTGATGTTGGTGATGTTGGTGATGTTCAGTGATGTTCAGTGATGTTGGTGATGTTGGTGATGTTCAGTGATGTTGGTGATGTTCAGTGATGTTGGTGATGTTCAGTGATGTTGGTGATGTTGGTGATGTTCAGTGATGTTGGTGATGTTCAGTGATGTTGGTGATGTTGGTGATGTTGGTGATGTTGGTGATGTTCAGTGATGTTGGTGATGTTGGTGATGTTAGTGATGTTCAGTGATGTTCAGTGATGTTCAGTGATGTTGGTGATGTTGGTGATGTTCAGTGATGTTCAGTGATGTTCAGTGATGTTGGTGATGTTGGTGATGTTGGTGATGTTGGTGATGTTAGTGATGTTCAGTGATGTTCAGTGATGTTCAGTGATGTTGGTGATGTTAGTGATGTTGGTGATGTTCAGTGATGTTCAGTGATGTTGGTGATGTTGGTGATGTTAGTGATGTTCAGTGATGTTCAGTGATGTTCAGTGATGTTGGTGATGTTGGTGATGTTCAGTGATGTTCAGTGATGTTGGTGATGTTGGTGATGTTGGTGATGTTGGTGATGTTCAGTGATGTTGGTGATGTTGGTGATGTTGGTGATGTTCAGTGATGTTGGTGATGTTCAGTGATGTTGGTGATGTTGGTGATGTTGGTGATGTTCAGTGATGTTGGTGATGTTGGTGATGTTCAGTGATGTTCAGTGATGTTGGTGATGTTGGTGATGTTGGTGATGTTCAGTGATGTTGGTGATGTTGGTGATGTTGGTGATGTTCAGTGATGTTGGTGATGTTCAGTGATGTTGGTGATGTTGGTGATGTTGGTGATGTTCAGTGATGTTCAGTGATGTTGGTGATGTTCAGTGATTGTGTCAGTGATGTTGGTGATGTTCAGTGATGTTGGTTGGTGATGTTCAGTGATGTTCAG
>JAFMOC010000901.1:0-65519 GCA_019802505.1 Corydoras sp. C115 | reverse complement strand
AAACAAATGATTTAAGTTTTGTAAAAAGGGACTTTCCTTTTTTTAAAAAAACCCTTCTAGGGGTTTTTAAAACCCTTTTAAACTTTTAAAAAAAAAGCATTTTTTTATATCACACACATATCATTTTTTAAAAATTTAGGGGGGTAGATGGATGGGGGGTTTGAGGGGGGGTTTGAAAAAAGGGGGGGTTTCCATCCCCCCCCAAAGGGGGGACAACCCAAACCGGATGTCCCACCTACTATAGAAATAAACCCCGGATGCCCCGCCCACCTGTAAAAAATTAGGGTCATAAATCAATAAAATTTTAAACACTTGTGCTCTTATACACTACTAATTTTAAAAAAGCATAAAATTTTACACAAAATAGCAAGAAAAACTTTGTAAAAAAACACATAAATGAGCGGGAAACCGTAAAATGTACAAAACTTTTGAAAAAATTTATAAAAAACGTACAAAAACACAAAACCCATGGAAAAAAACCCATAAAAATTAACAAAAATAAGCGTAAAAAGGGTTCTAAAAAAAAACACACAAAATGAGCAGGAAAACGGGTAAAAAATTTTTTATAAAAACGTGAAAAAAATATATAAAAAAAGGCCCAAAAAACGTGGGAAAGCCCCAAAAAACACATAACTTTAAAAAAAGCAGGGAAATACCCCAAAATTAAGCTTTTGAAAAAACTTTCTAAAAAACCCCACTTTTAAATGAGCGGGGAAACCTGTAAAAGGTTACAGAAAAACGTGCAAAATTTTTTAAAAAAAGGGAAAAAAAAAACCCATAAAAAACATGTAAAAAAGCTTTGAAATACAAAAAAAAAGCGTAAAAAAACGTCTAAAAAAAAACATTAAATGAGCAAAAAAACCCTGAAATGTACAGAAAAGTGAAAAAAATTTATAAAAAAACGGACAAAAAACACACAAGGGTAAAAAGCATGAAATACAAAAAATAAGCCTAAAAAATTTTTAAAAAAACACACTAAATGGCGGGAAAACCCTTTTTAAAATTGTACAGAAAAAAAGAAAAAATTATATGAAAAGGGGAAAAAAAACACACTTTGTAAAAAAGCATGAAAAAACCCCAAAAAAGCTTTAAAAAAACTTTCTAAAAAACCCCACTAAATGAGCGGGAAAAACCGGGAAATTTTTAAACAGAGAACGTCCAAAATTATGAAAAAGGGGGAAAAAAACACACAACATGTAAAAAAGCATGAAATACACAAAAAAGCTTTAAAAAAAAAGTTTTAAAAAACACACAAAAATGAGCAGGAAAACCGGAAAAATGTACAAAAAAAACATGCAAAAATTATGAAAAAGGGAAACCAAAAAAAAAACAATTAAAAAGCATGAAAAACACAAAATAAGGGGGAAAAACGTAAAAAAAAAACACCTTTATTTGAGCGGGAAACCCCCGGGTAAAAGTTAAACAAAATGTACAGAAAACGTGCAAAATATATGAAAAAACGGGGACACAAAACACACACAACATGTAAAAAGCATGAAATACACAAAATAAGCGTGAAAAACGTCTAAAAAACACACTAAATGAGCAGGAAACCTGTAAAATGTACAGAAAACGTGCAAAATATATGAAAAACGGACAAAAACACACAACATGTAAAAAGCATGAAATACACAAAATAAGCGTGAAAAACGTCTAAAAAACACACTAAATGAGCAGGAAAACTGTAAAATGTACAGAAAACGTGCAAAATATATGAAAAACGGACAAAAACGTGGGGAACGCACAAAACCATAGAACATGTAAAAAGCATAAAATACACAAAATAAGCGTGAAAAACGTCTAAAAAACACACTGAATGAGCAGGAAACCTGTAAAATGTACAGAAAACGTGCAAAATATATAAAAAACGGACAAAAACGTGGGAAATGCACCAAAACACACAACGTAAAAAGCATGAAATACACAAAATAAGCGTGAAAAACGTCTAAAAACACACTAAATGAGCAGGAAACCTGTAAAATGTACAGAAAACGTGCAAAATATATGAAAAACGGACAAAAACGTGGGGAACACACAACAGACATGTAAAAAAGCATGAAATACACAAAATAAGCGTGAAAAACGTCTAAAAAACACACTAAATGAGCAGGAAACCTGTAAAATGTACAGAAACGTGCAAAATATATGAAAAACGGACAAAAACGTGGGGAATGCACAAAAACACACAACATGTAAAAAGCATGAAATACACAAAATAAGCGTGAAAAACGTCTAAAAACACACACTAAATGAGCAGGAAACCTGTAAAATGTACAGAAAACGTGCAAAATATATGAAAAACGGACAAAAACGTGGGGAATGCACAAAAACACACATGTAAAAAGCATGAAATACACAAAATAAGCGTGAAAAACGTCTAAAAAACACACTAAATGAGCAGGAAACCTGTAAAATGTACAGAAAACGTGCAAAATATATGAAAAACGGACAAAAAAACACACAACATGTAAAAAGCATGAAATACACAAAATAAGCGTGAAAAACGTCTAAAAAACACACTAAATGAGCAGGAAACCTGTAAAATGTACAGAAAACGTGCAAAATATATGAAAAATAGACAAAAACAAACACACAACATGTAAAAAGGATGAAATACACAAAATAAGCGTGAAAAACTTCTAAAAACACACTAAATGAGCAGGAGACCTGTAAAATGTACAGAAAACGTGCAAAATTTATGATGAAAAACGGACAAAAACGTGGGGAAATGCACAAAAACACACAAATTCACAAACATGTAAAAAGCATGAAATACACAAAATAAGCGTGAAAAACGTCTAAAAAAACACACTAAATGAGCAGGAAACCTGTAAAATGTACAGAAAACGTGCAAAATTTATGAAAAACGGACAAAAACGTGGGAAATGCACAAAAACACACAACATGTAAAAAGCATGAAATACACAAAATAAGCGTGAAAAACGTCTAAAAAACACACTAAATGAGCACTAAAAATGACAGAAAACGTCAGGGAAAAAACATGGGGAATGAACAAAATCTGTAAAAAGTACAGAAAACGTGCAAAAATATGAAAAAACGGACAAAAAAATGCACAAAATGTACAGAAGACATGCAAAATTAAAAAACATGAAAAACACAAAAAAAAGCATGAAATACACAAAATAAGCGTGAAAAAGTCTAAAAAAACACACTAAATGAGCAGGAAAACTGTAAAATGTACAGAAAACGTGCAAAATATATGAAAAACGGACGAAAACGTGGGAAATGCACCAAAACACATAACGTAAAAAGCATGAAATACACAAAATAAGCGTGAAAAACGTCTAAAAAACACATTAAATGAGCAGGAAACCTGTAAAATGTACAGAAAACGTGCAAAATTTATGAAAAATGGACAAAAACACACAACATGTAAAAAGCATGAAATACACAAAACAAGCGTGAAAAACGTCTAAAAAACACATTAAATGAGCAGGAAAACCTGTAAAATGTACAGAAAACGTGCAAAATATTATATGAAAAACGGACAAAAACGTGGGAAATGCAAAAACACACAACATGTAAAAAAGCATGAAATACACAAAATAAGCGTGAAAAACGTCTAAAAAAACACACTAAATGAGCAGGAAACCTGTAAAATGTACAGAAAACGTGCAAAATATATGAAAAACAAAAACGTGGGGAATGCACAAAAACACACAACATGTAAAAAGCATGAAATACACAAAATAAGCGTGAAAAACGTCTAAAAAAACACACTAAATGAGCAGGAAACCTGTAAAATGTACAGAAAACGTGCAAAATATATGAAAAACGGAAAAAAACGTGGGAAATGCACAAAAACACAACATGTAAAAAGCATGAAATACACAAAATAAGCGTGAAAAATATCTAAAAAACACAATAAATGAGCAGTAAACCTCTAAAATGTACAGAGAACGTACAAAATATATGAAAAACGGACAATAACACACAACATGTAAAAACATGTAAAAAGCATGAAATACACAAAATAAGCGTGAAAAACATCTAAAAAACACACTAAATGAGCAGGAAACCTGTAAAATGTACAGAAAACGTGCAAAATATATGAAAAACGGACAAAAACGTGGGAAATGCACAAAAACACACATGTAAAAAGCATGAAATACACAAAATAAGCGTGAAAAACGTCTAAAAAACACACTAAATGAGCAGGAAACCTGTAAAATGTACAGAAAACGTGCAAAATATATGAAAAACGGACAAAAACACACAACATGTAAAAAGCATGAAATACACAAAAAAAGCGTGAAAAAACGTCTAAAAAACACACTAAATGAGCAGGAAACCTGTAAAATGTACAGAAAACGTGCAAAATATATGAAAAACGGACAAAAACGTGGGAAATGCACAAAACACACAACATGTAAAAAGCATGAAATACACAAAATAAGCGTGAAAAACGTCTAAAAAACACACTAAATGAGCAGGAAACCTGTAAAATGTACAGAAAACGTGCAAAATATATGAAAAACGGACAAAAACGTGGGAAATGCACAAAACACATGTAAAAAAAAGCATGAAATACACAAAATAAGCGTGAAAAACGTCTAAAAAACACACTAAATGAGCAGGAAACCTGTAAAATGTACAGAAAACGTGCAAAATTTATGAAAAACGGACAAAAACACACAACATGTAAAAAGCATGAAATACACAAAATAAGCGTGAAAAACGTCTAAAAAAACACACTAAATGAGCAGGAAACCTGTAAAATGTACAGAAAACGTGCAAAATATATGAAAAACGGACAAAAACGTGGGGAATGCACAAAAAACCACAACATTACAAAGTAAAAAGCATGAAATACACAAAAATAAGCGTGAAAAAAGTCTAAAAAAACACACTAAATGAGCAGGAAACCTGTAAAATGTACAGAAAACGTGCAAAATATATGAAAAAAACGGACAAAAAAAAGCGTGGGAAATGCACCAAAAACACAACATGTAAAAAGCATGAAATACACAAAAATAAGCGTGAAAAACGTCTAAAAAAACACACTAAATGAGCAGGAAACCTGTAAAATGTACAGAAAACGTGCAAAATTTATGAAAAACACGGACAAATGCAAAACACAACAACATGTAAAAAGCGCATGAAAATACACAAAAAAAGCGTGAAAAACGTCTAAAAAACACACTTAAATGAGCAGGAAAAACTGTAAAATGTACAGAAAACGTGCAAAATTTATGAAAAAACGGACAAAAACGTGGGACAGCACAAAAACACAAACATGTAAAAAGCATGAAATACACAAAATAAGCGTGAAAAACGTCTAAAAAACACACTAAATGAGCAGGAAAACCTGTAAAATGTACAGAAAACATGCAAAATATATGAAAAAAACGGACAAAAAACACACAAATGTACAAAGCATGAAATACACAAAAAATAAGCGTGTCAAAAACATCTAAAAAAAAACATGAAATGAGCAGGAAACCTGGAAAATGTACAGAAAAACGTGCAAAATATTTGAAAAATCCAAAACACACAAGTAGGGTTGTCACAATGTGTCAAATTGTGATTTATTTATGACCTGATTTATGACAAACCCCTCCTCCCAGACTCCATGGAATGTGCCCTAATTTATATAACATCCGGTAGGGGTTGTCCCTCGTGGGGGTTGAACCCCTCCTACCCCCACCTAACCCCACCTAGAAATGCTTTGTTTTGTCAAAATTTCAAAAGTCTCCTCCCAGACCCCAGCCATTTCCTACCCCCCCTAATGTTTTTAACATAAAAATGTTATAGCGTGTGGTATAAAATTAAATCATTTGTTTAAAAAGTTTTAAAACTCTGAGTCCCTCACTAAAACCTGGTAATCTAAATAATATGTATTGTTAACAAAGGATAAGACACTAGTAAAAGTTAACTAAAATTTTAAAAAGAAGACAATGCATTATAAAAGCGAATTTGTAAAAGCTATATGTTTTAAAACCAAAGAGGTTCGTTTTTTATAATTATTTTACGACGCTGGGAAAGGAATGTGTTTTTTAAAACTGGCGCCACAGCGTCTCACAGGTGTTCTTAAGATAAAGCGTATTTAACACTTTATGAGGTTATAAACCATTTGTGTTTATCATGTGAAATAATCGGCGCCGACCGGAATTACTTTAGGAATACAGAGTGTTGATAACCAACGTTTGTTACCATGCAGACGCTTTGATCCCGATCGGCCAGACGCATTGATTTGATCGGCGAGAGACGCGAAACGTGTGAAATAAAGTCCTTTTGGCGTGCGTCCGGAATACACCGCTATCAGACAAACCACCCCGATATCAAAAGCTTGTTTTTTACTGGTTGTGAGAAAAGGTGCGAAAAATTCGGCGGTACATTTAAAGCGGCCGAAAGCGTAGTTAATTTGTTCACGACTGAAACGCTGATCAGACACCGTCTTTCCAACGCTCGAGTGAAACTGCCGCTACAAGTTTTGAACATGGCATATTTCTACGGTATGTATATAATTTATTATTATACGCTATGTAGCTTAACGAATACGCCTTAACAATTTTTTCTGTTTATAAAAAGGATTTTTCGTTAATATGTAGATATTACTGACGAGGAGCTATTGAACGCAGTGAAAAGTCTTTCGGATTCGGCACTGCCTTGTGAAGGTATGTTAGTAACGTTATTATTATTAAATAAACATTTCGTTCACAAAAATAAGTCATAATAAAACAAAACTAACGTATTATTTTTCACAGACAATCTATCGTATTCGGCCGAAGCCTTGTATACGGAAGGACCTCAGGCTTTTTCGCCCGAACAAACGAGCGGTTATCAGAACGCCGAAAGCGATTCGCCGGCAAGAAAGCGATTTAAAGGTATGTCATATGAAAAACTATAATTTAAAGCGTATTATATCATGCCAAATAGATGTTTTAACAAACCTTTACATTTTTCGATCACAGATTTGAACGTTGACGATCTGACACCGTTTGATGAAACTTTTTGGAGTACATACGTCGTCCCAGAAGACTCCGAAGAACGGGAGACGCAGGCTGCTCAGGGACAACCTTCCTGGGCGGTAAACACTCCGTGCGAGTATCTTTTAGCGGAGGAACAACCACGGTGTCACACGCCAGAGCCGAGCACTTCGCTGCGGCTGTCCGAGGGTTCTACGGGGGCGACCGAAGTCCTGCAAAAGGTGACGCAGTGCTGCTGCGCTATAGAGATAAATGCGTTAAAAGAACAGGTTAACGGTCTATCTGAATTGTTAAGGGTGCAAGATATCGCTAATAAAATTCGGGACAATGTTTTAATAGACAATATAAACAATATACATAGTGCTTGTTTAGAAAATGAGCGACATTGTTCATCGATTGTCGATCTTATGTTTAGGTTTAAACAGGGTGCTCCAATTAAAATTATCTCAAAGCGCACCTGTCCCCGGAACATCGGGCGTATGAATGTTACCCCCAAAATGTTTTTTTATTTTATTTTATATTTCTTTTATTTTGTAATAAATGTGTTTTTCAAAAACCACGGTTCATAGCCGTTGTTTGGGTTCAACAGAAAAGCATTGTTATAGATCGTCTGTTTGAAATATTGTCACCATTTATTAGCAAATAAAATATATTCTAAATATTCCATTAAAAAAAAAAAAACAAATTAAAAATGGCCTCTAACCGTTTTAACAACGGCTTGTACGAGGCGTGGTGTGTGTTACCACTAACGGACAGGATTTTGTATTTAAATAGCGAATACGCTCAAAATGGTGCCGACGCGTCTCCGAATCAAAGTGATTTGATTCCTAATAACTGCCCTATCAGGGAATCATGGTCGCTTACGCATCTAAATGAACATATACAAATACTTAATGCTGAATATGAACATATCATAAATTCTTTAGAAACGGTGAATCAAAACGGTGGCGGTACCGAGGTTTTTGACGCTTCAAGGCCTAATTTTGGACTGTCTGACGAATCTTTGAATCGTCTTGTGACGCGCGGCGGTAAATTTGGGGATTACATCGTGACCCCAAGAACCAGGTTTAACTCGGCTGTTCTTCAAAGGGTTTTGAATTTAGCGGAGGCTGCGTCCACAGATATGGCCTCCTATGTAAATTATACACTCGGTGCGTTAGCCGAAGCTGTGTCTTTTGCTAGATTGCTAGCAGGTAGAAACGGTTATCTTAATGTTACATTAAACGGCGAGGATTTTATAGCCCCTGTAAACTTATTAGTATCTTCGGATGACCCAAATTGTACAGACAGGGTTTTAGAGAATATAGATAAAGTGGTACAGAGCAATAAAAGCATTCGGGCAAACAATGTATTGTCGCTAACCATAGCGATAGCCAGAAATAAAAATGGAGGCGGACGCCGGAAATTACGCGACCTGGCTCACGACCAAATTATAAATAAAAACAGAATGCACTTATTCTGTCCGACAAATATGACCAACCAGCTATGTTTTGCAATCTGCATAGCTCATTATTTAAACCCCGGTAAACTGTGCTATGAATTAGAATTTATAGCCGAACAGATACACAACAGGTTGGGGTACGATCGCGACCACAGCGTGTGTTTAAACGACGTGGTCAAATTTGAACGGTTATTTGACATCAAAATTGTGGTTTTTTACAAAAATGCGGGTGATTTGGTAAAACACCAGTCTAAAGACGTCCCCCACGAACGCACGGTGTTCCTATATCTGCACGATGGCCATTATTACATGATAAAAAATTTAAAAAGCTTCCTCGGGACTTCGTACGTATGCAAATATTGCTACGGGGGTTACACAAACCTGTGGAACCACAAGTGTAAATATTCGTGCAACGTATGTTTGGATGAGGCGTGTCACAAAATGCCGGGGAAAAATAAATATTGTCCCGATTGTTCACGTTACTGTAAATCAGATTACTGCTACGCAGCGCATAAAAAGCAAGCCCCGCAACCTCACACCGGCGTAGAAGCGTCACCTTGCGAACTAAACAAATTTTGTAAAAATTGTGGGCGGATGTATTACGTGGGGATGATTAAAAGACAGACTCACACGTGTAGAAACGGGAGATGCGTCCACTGCGGAGAGGTTTTAATTTCAGATCTTAAACACGTATGTTACATACAGCCCGTTAAATTAAAAATGCCCAGTAAAGCGTACATCTTTTTTGACTTTGAAACACGGTTTGAAAATGATAAACATCAGGCTAATTTTGTCTGCGCCATTACTTTTGACGGTCGTGAGTTTACGGCCGCAGGCTCCGATTGTGTAAAGAAACTGATCCACCATTTCAGAACACCCAAATTTGAAGGGTACACGTGGCTGGCGCACAACGCGGCGGGGTTTGACAATTATATTTTGCTAGATTATTTTTCTAAAGTCGACATTAACGTAAAAGTTACGATGATGGGCGGGCGAATAATATTTATGTACGATAAAGTTTACAAACAGAGGTACATAGACTCTTATTCATTTCTGCCGATGCGTCTGTCTAAAACCACAACAGCTTTGAACCTGACTTGTGAAGACAAGGGATATTTTCCACATAAATTTAATTTGGAACAGAATGAAAACTATGTGGGTGTATACCCCGAAAAGAGATTTTACTGCTACGACTCTATGAACGAGAAAGACAAAATGCGGTTTGACCGGTGGTACGATACCGCTTCAAAGGGGGTTTTTGATTTTAAAAAGGAGTTGCACTTTTATGGTAGAAACGATGTATTATTACTGCGTGAAGCCTGCATCAAGTATCGTGAAGAATTCATTCGTTGTACAAAATTAGATCCGTTTAATTACACCACTCTCGCATCCTGTTGTATGGCCGTTTATAAAACGCATTTTTTACCAAAAGACACGTTAGCGCTGACGCATAATAACGCGTACACTAATCAACACAAAACATACTCAAATTCGTCCATAGAGTGGCTGGAATACATAAAATGTGTGAGAGACGTGGATGTGCACCACGCGCTAACGCACGGAGAGATGAAAATAGGCCCATATTTTGTAGATGGATATTACGAATCGGATGGGGTTCGCGTGGTATTGGAGTATAATGGATGCATCCACCACGGACATTCCTGTAGATACAGGCCGCACCAAATTAACCCCATGTCAAAGATCACATTTGGTGAATTACGTAAACAGTTTGACGTAAAGGTGCAAACGCTTACAAGAGACTATGGGGTAAAGGTGGAAGTCATGTGGGAATGTCAATGGTTAAAAGCTAAAATGACAGATCCGGACGTTATCGAATTTATGGCAGACTACGAAGCTCCCGACAGGCTTAAACCTCGGGACGCTCTCTTTGGCGGTCGTACAAACGCGTACAAACTGTATTACAAGGCCAAAGACGGTGAAAAAATCAGATATTTTGACTTTACAAGTCTGTACCCTTATTGGCTTATTGCCAAGCCCGAAAACGTTACCCCGTAGGGCATCCTGAAATAATATTTCAAAATTTTCGGCCTATCGAAGAATACTATGGGTTGATCAAGGCCGTCGTGCTCCCGCCAAGAAAATTGTTACACCCTGTATTACCATACCGCTGTAACGGCAAATTAATGTTCCCTCTGTGTCGTACATGCGCAGAACTTGAAAATCAGACGGGGCTGTGCACGCACGAGGAGCGAGACAGATCCCTCTCGGGAACGTGGGTCAGTCTCGAGTTGATAAAGGCGTTAGAAAAAGGTTACAAGCTCGTTAAAATACACGAGGTGTGGCATTTTCCAGATAGTTCGGAAACTTTATTCGGCGATTACGTGAAAACCTTTCTAAGATACAAGCAAGAGGCCAGCGGATACCCCTCCCACGTCCTCACAGAAGCTGATAAAGCTTTATACATAGAATCCTATTTTAAAAAAGAAGGCATACAACTCGATCCTGATAAAATAGTTTTGAACTCGGCGCAACGTTCCATAAACAAATTATTATTAAATAGTTTATGGGGGCGTTTTTCCATGCGTGAAAATCTGCCCGTGACCGAAATGTTGACGGACCCTGAACAATTTTCGCAGCACATGTTTGGCGACGGATACGAAGTTAAATTTTTCTCATTCGTGTCCGATACCACGGCTCTGATTCAATGGCGTTACAGGGATGGGGATGGCACCCCTACGCGCGATATAAATGTGTTTCTAGGGGCGTTCACTACAGCGCACGCGCGTCTAGAGTTGTATGATTTGATGGATTCTTTGGGGGACAGGCTGCTGTACAGCGACACCGATAGCGTTATCTTTGTCAGTCGTGAAGGCGACTGGGAACCCCCTCTGGGGCCCTACCTCGGTGAATTGACGGACGAGCTTGACGCAGGCGATCACATTACCGAGTTCTGTTCTGGAGGCCCCAAAACTTATGGTTACGCTACCGCTCGGGGCAAAACGTGTATGAAAGCTAAAGGCATCACGTTAAACGCCTGCAACGCTAGACTCGTTAGGCTAGACACTTTAATCGAACTTGTAGCGCATTATGTGAAGGATCGCGACAACGAGAGACATATTTTGACTAGCGCCGACAGTATAGTGAGGAATAAATCAAACCTCACGCTAAAAAACAGATCATTGGTAAAACGCTTTAAAGTAGTTTACAACAAAAGAGTTCTATTACCTGATTTTTCAACGATTCCTTATGGATATTAAAAGCTCCGGACGTTATAATGACTTTCAATATTTTGATCAGAGATTACAGCATCCTTTTTCGTGTGTGATAAGCGGACCGTCAAATTCTGGGAAAACCTTTTTTGTGAAACAAGTTATCCAACGATCCGACGAGCTGATATCGGTTAAGATACAGAATATAGTATATATTTATGATTGCTGGCAACCTCTGTATGATGAAATGTTGAAATTGAAAAACATTAATTTTGTCCAAGGGATACCTACGGCTCTCAACGACGACACACTTTTACCTTGTGAAAAAAATAATTTATTAATAATCGACGACCTTATGACCGACGCGGGTAATAACTTGGAGGTTCAGAAAGCTTTTACACAGTACGTGCATCATCGTAATTTAAGCGTCATTTATCTCATGCAAAACCTGTTTTTTCAAGGGAAATCTAGCAGAACCATTAGTTTAAACACAAATTACCTCATATTGTTTAAAAACCCTAGGGATAATAACCAAATAGCTGTTTTGGGGAGACAGATGTATCCGGGCAATACAAAATTTTTTATGGAGTGTTTTCATAACGCTGTGAGCAAACCTTACAGACATCTTTTAATCGATTATAAACCGCTGACACCTGATAAGTTTCGTCTCAGAACAGATACACTTTCAGACAGACCGGTAGTCTACATTCAGAAAAACCATGTCAGATCGTTTAAATAGAAATTTACCGATCCTTAAGCTTTTATTTAAATCCAAGCCCGCGCAGAGACGCGTTATCCTACAGACTGCTTCTAACGAACTTATATTGGCTTTATGCGAATTGTCTTTGAACGTTATTAAGGGGAATATACCCCTCACGCCGAAGCAATACCGGGCGTTAAAAAAGAATAAATCGGGTATAAAACTTTTGGCTAATAAAAAGGTTAATATATCTCGAAAAAGGAAGATTGTCAATCAGAAAGGGGGTTTTCTGCTGCCGCTGTTAAGCGTCGCTTTACCGTTCATCAGTAGTCTGATAACTAAATGAGATATGGAATATGCAGAAAAAATGTTTTTAGTGCCGCAGAACCAGTTGGCCAGGTTGCAAGGCTCTGACAAACGCGAATCTATCGGGCAAACTGTCGAAAACGATCTGGACACGTCTATCAGACACATCCTGGCGAGGACAGACTTGCAGAATTACGAGAAAGCCGCTCTTTACACCAACGTCTTACAGAGGTATTTAAAATTGGCCAAAATCGCCGATAATGAGCCAGTATCTTTAAAATTGAACGTTCCTGCCAGCGAGGCTGCGGCGAGCAAAGACTCTTTGATAGAAGAAGTTATTAAAAATGTACCGACGCGTAATAGACAGAACGCTCAGTACATATTAGATAAAATGGCTGTTTCCAAAGACGTTTCGTCGTGGAACGATTCGGGGGAATTTATCTTAAACGGTGTGTGCACGCGGGGTTCCCATATTTTGGATCTGGTTAAAAGCGTCACGGCGCCGCACAACATTCGTGATAATAGCAGACCGCACGGATGGTTAAAGTTTCTGCAAGCGATCGCGAATCTAAACATTCCACTTTCTACAGTGCCAAACAAAAGCGTTAGAGAAAAAATTAACGCGTTAAAAAACGTGGAGTCTGGCGTGTCTGGCGTGGAGTCTGGCGCGCGAAACTAGACAAAAGTATGTGGTTAAACTTTTAAATGATGTGTTTTTTTTTTTTCATTGTGTTTTGTTGTAAATATCTGTAAATCATTTGTTGTAAATATTTTGTTGTAAATAAACGATTCATTTTCGAAAATGTCTGTTTAGTACGCTTTTTATTTTTCACAACACACACATTTTTAAACTTTTCGACCCAGTTGAACACACTTAAACACCCCTTTGTTACAAACCCTGGGACGTATACATTTTACAAAATCAGAAACCATACGATCATTTTTTAATAAATCAAAGCTATATTTAGACATTACATTTTCATAATTCAAACCGTTAATCCTGTGATATAGAAAAAACACATCCTGTCCGCTGTAAGACATGACACTCTCGCGTCTATGTGATATAGAAAAAAGGTACAGGACTCGGCGCGTTGTTGGATCGTCGGCACTTCAGCGTCAGGCTCCTGCGAGCGCGCCTGCCCCCGCACCACCGCCGAGCCCCGGATCAGGTGCTCCACCCTTCGTACCACTCACTGAGCCAGAGCGGTACGAGGGGTCCTCAGAGACATGCCGCACCTTCCTGTTCCACTGTGAGCTGTATCTGGCGAATCGACCTCCGATGTCGGACACGCAAAGGATCGTCTTCGTTATGTCTCGGTTGGTGGGCAGAGCGGGTGAGTGGGCCGCCGCGCTGTGGGATTCGAAGGCGATCGAGACGCAGGATTATGCTCAGTTTATCGAGCTGTTTAAAAACACGTTTGATCACTCCCACCGTGGACGCCCATGAGGCGAGGTGCTGCATGAACTGCAGCAGGGGGATCGTCCTGTAACGGAATACGTATTGGAGTTCCGGACACTGGCGGCCCGGAGTGGGTGGAACGAGCCGGCGCTGATCACTACATTTCGCGCGGGACTGCGGACGGAGATCCGCAAGGACCTGGCTTGTCGTGACGCGAAGATGTCCCTGGAGGCCCTTATTACAACGGCCATCAGCTTGGACCAACTTCGTTCCGTTCGGGTGGCTGGCGCCCGGAGTGATCCGCATCATCACACGCTCGAGGAGTCACCTATGCAAGTGGATGCTCTTTGGCTATCACCCGCAGAACGAGCACGCCGCCGCCGTTTGGGTCTCTGTTTATATTGTGGCCGCGCCGATCACCTGCTGGCATCCTGTGATGCCAAGCTCCGGAAGAGTGATCGTCCGGTTTGGGCTCAGTCAGAGAGCCGCTTCGTCCCTAAGGCTCCGTCTTCGGTAAGCGCACACCGTTGTGTACATCATAGACCTTGGCGTTTGCCCGCGGTGGTGTCCGTCAGAGACAACACACACGTTTCCACGGCGCTCATCGACTCTGGGGCAGAAGGAAACTTTCTGGACCAGGACCTGGCGTTGCGGTGGGGAGTACAGTGCCGAGTTCTGTCTAAAGCATTACCCATCTGCGGGGTAGATGGGCAGCCTGTTAATCAGGGGGTGGTAACGCACATGACGGAACATATTGGTGTACAAATTAGTGCGTTACACAGGGAACTAATACAATTTTTCCTTATTGTTTCTCCTAGCTCTCCCATCATCCTCGGCTTACCCTGGCTACAGCGGCACGACCCTGTGATCTCCTGGTCTGAGCGGGGGATTCTGCGGTGGTCTAAGTTTTGCCACTCACACTGTTTGAAACGTCCGGTCATAAAGGTACGTGCGCTGGCTATTACCCCGTCCTACCATAAGGAGGAGGCTCTACCCGCTGGGGTTCCCGCTGAATTCCGGGATCTTGCGGGGGTCTTCTCTTATACTCAGGCCAGACAGTTGCCCCCGCACCGAGCGTACGATTGTGCCATCGAGCTAATTCCCGACGCTAAGCTCCCCCGTGTCAGCCCTTACCCGCTCGCCGTGTCGGAGAGCAAGGCAATGCGAGAGTATATCGCTGAAGCCCTGGAGCTGGGGTTCATTCGGCCCTCTAAATCACCTGTGGCCTCGGGATTCTTCTTTGTGCCAAAGAAGGATGGAGAGTTGCGCCCCTGCATTGACTATAGGGGGTTGAACGAGGTTACGCGCCGCTTTGCCTACCCGTTGCCCCTGGTACCCTCGGCACTGGAGCGCATAGGTCAAGCCACCATCTTCACTAAACTTGATCTTCGGAATGCGTACAATCTGGTCCGGATTAGGGAGGGGGATGAGTGGAAGACTGCGTTTGTGACGACCGCGGGTCACTACGAGTATCTGGTAATGCCCTTCGGACTCTCCAACGCTCCAGCCGTGTTTCAGGCGTTCGTAAATGACGTCCTTCGGGATTTTTTGGAGGAGTTCGTGATCGTCTACATTGACGGCATCCTTATTTATTCGGTCAATCTGGACACCCACCGTCGCCACGTACGCACCGTAATGAGCCGTCTGCTTGAGCACCAGCTGTTTCTGAAAGCGGAGAAATGCGAGTTCTTTCGGGACAGAATCTCCTTTTTAGGGTTTGAGCTATCAGCGGGGGGCATGACCATGGACATGGGGAAGGTCCGGGCTGTTTTAGAATGGCCGGCCCCCACCACCGTGCGGGAGGTGCAACGGTTTTTTTTAGGTTTCGCGAATTTTTATCGCAAATTTATTCGTTCATTTAGTTCCATTGTTCTGCCCATCACGTCTCTACTCAAGGGCTGCCCTAAAAGTTAATTTGGACACCCGAGGCAGATCGAGCTTTTGCGACACTCAAAAGCAACTTCTCTTCGGCACCCGCGTTGGCGTTCCCTGATCCGGAGAAGCCGTTTGTGGTGGAGGTAGACGCGTCTTCACACGGGGTCGGGGCAGTACTTTCTCAACCCATGGGGAGCCGGTCCCGCTTGCGTCCAGTGGCTTTCTTTTCTAGAAAACTCTCGGCGGCAGAGCGCAATTATACCATCGGTGACCGGGAGCTATTATCGGTGAAATTAGCGCTAGAGGAATGGAGGCACTGGCTAATTGGCACCACCACACCATTCTCCGTGATCACAGATCATAAAAACCTCCAGTTATTAAAAGGGGCGCATAGGCTAAACGCACGTCAGGCTCGCTGGTCGCTGTTCTTTAACAGTTTCAATTTCACGATTTCGTACAGACCAGGGAGCTCTAATGTAGCTGCGGACGCGCTATCGCGTATTTATGAGGAGGATACACCGGACCCCGATCGCCTCCGCCCCATCCTACCCCCCGCGTGTTTTGTGAACGTGGTACGCTGGAATGTGGACAGGGACATTCATACTGCGTTGTGCACCGGACATCCCGGGGTCGCACGTACCGTACAAATCCTGCGCAGGAAGTATTGGTGGGAGACCCTTCACAAGGACACGCACGCTTTCGTCGTGTCCTGTTCTGTATGCGCTGCGTGCAAGACGCCAAAATCTCTCCCCGTGGGCAAGCTGGTTCCGTTGCCCATTCCTAGCCGGCCGTGGTCTCACGTAGCAGTGGACTTTGTAACAGATCTCCCCTCAGCGGAGGGGTTGAACACCATTTTAACCCTGAGTGATCGTTTTTCCCGGGCGGTGAAATTTATTCCACTCAAGGGACTTCCGTCAGCCTTCTATACGGCCGAACTACTGTTTCAGTATATATTCACCGTGTTTGGCATCCCGGAGAACATTTTGTCTGACCGCGGACCACAGTTTACCTCCGCTGTGTGGAGATCATTTTTCGAAAGGTTGGGCACATCAAGTAAGCCTCTCGTCAGGTTCACACCCTGAGACCAATGGGTTGTGCGAACGGTCCCATCAGGAATTAAATAAATTCCTGCGCATGTTCTGCCACAGTAATCCGTCGGATTGGCCGCGGTATCTACCCTGGGCGGAGATTGCGCAGAACTCTCTACGGCATTCGGCGACGGGCATCACACCGTTCCAGTGCGTGTTTGGGTACCAACCTCCTTTCGCCCCTTGGGACCCTGAGCCGTCATCAGCTCCGGCGGTGGATGATTGGTAATAAGAGACACGTGTTGGCCGCATTCTTCGTCGGGCGTAAGATTGAAGGCGTATAATGTATAACCTTGTAAAAAATCTTCTCTGTTGAAAGGCAACGCCTGGTTTTTCAAATGGAGAGTTGCGCCCCTGCATTGACTATAGGGGGTTGAACGAGGTTACGCGCCGCTTTGCCTACCCGTTGCCCCTGGTACCCTCGGCACTGGAGCGCATAGGTCAAGCCACCATCTTCACTAAACTTGATCTTCGGAATGCGTACAATCTGGTCCGGATTAGGGAGGGGGATGAGTGGAAGACTGCGTTTGTGACGACCGCGGGTCACTACGAGTATCTGGTAATGCCCTTCGGACTCTCCAACGCTCCAGCCGTGTTTCAGGCGTTCGTAAATGACGTCCTTCGGGATTTTTTGGAGGAGTTCGTGATCGTCTACATTGACGACATCCTTATTTATTCGGTCGATCTGGACACCCACCGTCGCCACGTACGCACCGTAATGAGCCGTCTGCTTGAGCACCAGCTGTTTTCTGAAAGCGGAGAAATGCGAGTTCTTTCGGGACAGAATCTCCTTTTTAGGGTTTGAGCTATCAGCGGGGGGCATGACCATGGACATGGGGAAGGTCCGGGCTGTTTTAGAATGGCCGGCCCCCACCACCGTGCGGGAGGTGCAACGGTTTTTAGGTTTCGCGAATTTTTATCGCAAATTTATTCGTTCATTTAGTTCCATTGTTCTGCCCATCACGTCTCTACTCAAGGGCTGCCCTAAAAGGTTAATTTGGACACCCGAGGCAGATCGAGCTTTTGCGACACTCAAAAGCAACTTCTCTTCGGCACCCGCGTTGGCGTTCCCTGATCCGGAGAAGCCGTTTGTGGTGGAGGTAGACGCGTCTTCACACGGGGTCGGGGCAGTACTTTCTCAACCCATGGGGAGCCGGTCCCGCTTGCGTCCAGTGGCTTTCTTTTCTAGAAAACTCTCGGCGGCAGAGCGCAATTATACCATCGGTGACCGGGAGCTATTATCGGTGAAAGTAGCGCTAGAGGAATGGAGGCACTGGCTAATTGGCACCACCACACCGTTCTCCGTGATCACAGATCATAAAAACCTCCAGTTATTAAAAGGGGCGCGTAGGCTAAACGCACGTCAGGCTCGCTGGTCGCTGTTCTTTAACAGTTTCAATTTCACGATTTCACGGTGAATTTCACGGTGAATATACGGTGAAAGGCAACGCCTGGTTTTTCAAATGTCTCCCAGTAGGGAGCGCTAGCTGATAAAATTCACGAACGGCCGACCGCTCTTGATAATTTGGCTGGTGAGGTTTAGCGGGGAATTGTTGTCCATCCAGATAAATTGCTAGAAATTCGAGATCGTAATTTTTAAAGTCGAAGGGGTTTTTGTTGTACGCGCCGGTGAACGCGTCATTATCAACCATACCAATAATTATGGCTTTTGGTAAAGTACCCAGGAATAGGTTTTCCAGGTTACTGACGCGACTTCCTGCAGGTATTGAGAAATTTTTTAAACAAACTCTGTCTATAGGGTATTTAGCGGTGGCAGACAGCAACGCTTGCGCGTGACCCAATCTTACGGCCGGGGACACCGAAACATTTTTAACAAATAAAGACGCCGAGATAATGTTAACTTTGTACGCTGAAGCGTCACTACGCATCAGACAGAATTCATCCTTATCGCGAGTCAGACGAATTTTAACATCCACAGCGTTGAGTAACAGCCTTTCCTGAAAAAACAGGTCGCTGTGTATGGGAGTTAACAATTCTAAAACGTTACTACCCGCTGTCAAAGAGGCTCTTTTTCTCAAACCCATATTATTTCTGGCGGGGTTCGCTTCATCCATATGCCCGGCAGTGTTCAGATAGAATAGTCCAGCTGTAAAATTAGTTTCCAAAGTGTCCCTGCCATAATTGACCAAGCACTCCAATAAACAGTGGTAGGGGTATGTGCTAGAACTCTGCGAGATAAGTCTGTCACCCAGAGAAACGTCGAGCTGCGAGAATAAGGTCGCTCCGGGGTAATTAATTAATCCAACAGGTGCATCAGCTTCTATGTCGGAGCCGTCAGGTTTTGTGATTTTAAGGCTTATATATAACAGAGTGTTATTAAGATCCGTATAATGTTCACCGTGCCCCGCTATAAAAAATTCTAAAGGTACGTTGTCCGCGATCGCCGATAGCGGAGGTATCTCCACGTACGTACTTTTTTCAACGACTGTCTGGGTTAAAGGCACTTTAAATAAATCCAGTTCTGATTTGATACATTCTTCTGACATCCCGTGCAGCAAAGCCATGATTAGAACAGCCCTTTGGTTTTTCCAACGAAGGATGCTTTAGTCTGTTTAACTTTTACAGGTTTTTTTGATGCTATGGTGTCTTTAACGCCGCGTCTGGCTTTCTTATGCGTGTTACTCCGCCTCTTCCCCGGAGGTCTTTTGATGGATTTTCGGGCCATGACTAGCACCCCGGAACCGTCCTGAACATCGTTGCGCTTTATTCCGTTAGCTACAAAATCTCCCACGATATTTTTAGCCGCGGTTTTTAAATGAGGTTTGGCTATGCTGAGACCCCTTTTTAAGAACGGTACAGCCATTCGAAATAAGTTTCTAAAAATACCTCCGATACCTGCACCGTACATTACAGACGCTCCTGAAAAGCCGGGGAGAAAACCACCAGCCTGATTTTGATAATAGGATATGTAACGTTCTGGATCCATAGTTTGGTGATTGTAGTACTTCATATTTATTATTAATATTTTTTTAAAGATTAAGACCTTGGATTTGTGGGTCTGAAATGTAGCTTTACGATAACTTTTCCGTATGAAAAGTCTACGAGCTGATTCTGATCAGTTTTAATTTCTATTAAAACGTCATCAAAGTGAGATTTTGTTACAGCGCAGTAATGCGGCTTGCTGAATCGTGTATTAATAAGATTGTGGTTTCCTCCTGAAATATTAACGCTTCTTAACAACGGCACGAAACTATGCCCCACGAGCTGATAAGCGGTTAGATCGCTATAAATATATAGTGCATAAAATCCTCCATTCAAATCCACGGGGTGAGGAGCGTAATTTCTTAGTTCGGGTCCGAAGCACGAATGCCACACGTCCTGTTTAAACCCTAGTATTATGGCTAACGAGCCCTTAAACATAACATCTATGTTATTTAGCGTCTTGATAAAAACTTTGTGTTTTATTTGATCGTACCCAAAGCTTAATGTACGGTGCGAAACGCGACTATTGATCTCGCTAATCAGAGCGTTTATGTTATTATAAAAACCCGTATCTATGTTTATTAGCTCCTGAACCAGTTTATTGTCCGAGGCTATAAAAATACCACATTCGTCTTTAACAGTCTTCCAAGTGTGTGGGTATTGAATTTCAATAAGCCCCACTTCCCACGAGCCTTTCAAATCAATCTGTTTTGCCAGTTTCGTCCTAAATCTGGATATTTTGTTTTCAGGATACGTATCCTTTGAAGCGTTACTCGGCAGACACATGTAGAAATCTTCATCCCCCATATTTCAAACCAAAATGGTATAGTTTTATAAAACGAGTCATTTTTAAAGATTCCGCAATTCCTTTTCAAGAACCCAGCTATTGAATTTCGTTGGCCACCCCAACCATTTCACTAATACCATCGATTTTTACCGCGATTTTTACCGTCTTTTTATCTAAAATTTTTTTTTTTTCCACTTTGAATAATTTATCTTTAGCCAGCTGAATTTTTTGCAATTCTTGTTCGTAAAAACTGCCTTCTATCTTTTCCCCGTCATAATCTGTCAATTTATAAACGGGCGGCTCTCTTCCGATACATTCTGAGACTGTGAAAAACTCGTGAGTGTAATTCTCTTCATAACCTTTTGCGAACGGTCCTCTGGTTTTAGACACCCGAACCACATCCCCTGTTTTGTATTTAAAATCGCGTTCGTCGGTCTTCTTAAAACACCTGCCGTAAAGAACTTTAAGCACCTCTGATTCATTTTCTTTAGAAACGTCAACGGGTCTCCGTTTTATACTGGTATGATAACTATTGTTATAGCTCGATAATATATCTTGAATAACGTCCACATACCTTTTAGAATTTACGGCTGTGAGATATCTCCACATGCGTGTTTTTAACGTACGATTAAAACGTTCTATAACGCTGGCCTTTAATTCGCTATCCGTAGCAAAATGTATGATGTTGTTTTTAGCCGTTAATCTCTGAAAATGTTTATTGAAAAATTCTTTCCCTTTATCAGTTTGTATTTTTTGAGGGATTCTGCCTTCATTTAGTATGGAAGAGAAGGCTTGCGTCACAGCGACGCCCGATTTATTTTTGATCGTCCGCACCCACGCGTATTTGCTAAACACGTCTATACACGTCAACATAAATTTATAATCATCATTTTCCTTAGAAAGCGGTCATGTCGACTAGATCCGCTTGGAACTGTATGTCTATACTGTGTACTATAACTCTGTTTCTCTTGAAATTTCTTCTGATAGGCTTGTGTAACGTGTAAGCGTCCTGACTCGCTAACCATTCGGATATACATACGTCTGTCAATCTCGCATCATTTTTCTCCAATAAGCTCCTTTTTAAACGATTTTTACCTCCTAAAGATCCAGGATCGGTCGGGGTGTAATAAGAATCTGCCAGCTTTTTCGACATGTTACTCGATCAGCTTCTAAAAAATAATGAACTCGAGATGGTATTTGTTTTGTTTTTGTTTTTTTATTTAAGGACATGCATCAAGAAAGTCTAAAAAATAAACACAATCATCGTATTTATGTTTTAACAAATGATCAACAAATGTTTCAATCACTTTACAAACGTTGATACAGGAATCCTTAAAATATTTAATCACGCAGACGTCTATCACATAAGCAAACAAACATAACAAATGACCAGATTTCACATCGCATTCGTCTTTTAACATAAGGTTCAAAAGCTCTTTAAACAGAACGTCGGTCTGTGTTTCGCTGTTAACACCCCTCTGTGTTAAAAGAGACCATTCGTCAGCGTTAGTTTTAACATAACACACCAATCTCTTAAAAACATCTAAGCGTTTAACACACTCGTTATCAAAATCCCTGACTGCACACATGTTCGTTCAAACAATTACACAATAAGTGTGTTAGTTCTGTCTTTACACGCCGTTTTAATACAGCGACGCGCAATTTCTGAAGACTAAACAACATACCCATATTTATTTAAAATTTTTGTCCTCAAACTCTACCCGCCAACTGTTAACAGCTTTCGTAACTAAAGAGTCTGTAGCTTCATCAAAAAGCTGTGCCCTCATCTGCGTTAGACGTTCGTTAATATAAGGAACACTTTCTAACTCGCACACTATAGTTTCCACACAACCTTGAATTTTTAAAATAGGTAGATGAATACCTGCACATTTCAAAAGATCGGATATGACATTTTTCAACTTTGATGTAAAAAGATTCTTTGCAACGTCTTTATAACATCTTGCGAAAAAATAACGATCGGGCTCGTACAGGCAGGTATGACGGCGTTGACTGGGGTGATTGATGAAACACCTTCGCAGTCTGAGATCCACGATATGCTGAACAACTTCGACCAGTACCGATTTGATTAAATTCAAGGCTTTTGTGCATAAACGTCCTTCCCTCGTTGTTTCAGAAAGTCCGTCGCCATCACAGGTTTCGGTAGAAGCATCGTCGTCGGTCTGGAGAGAGGCGGGACTCACGTCCTCTTGGTAGGTACCGCACGTTTCTTGACAGCTATCATCGGCTATGATTTGTGCAAACTCGTTTTGACTGTAATCAGGGGCGATGTTTTCCTTTGAAAAAAACACGTTCCAAAGCCTTGTAACGTTTGCTTCCACAAAACTCAGAAGCTTCGTCCTCTGCGGCGTTAAAAGAATCATCTGTTGTAGAATCAAAGAGATTGACCTTAATATCGGCGAGGCTGTCACGCGACTTTGTCAAAACGACACGTCTTTTCCTTCGGGGAGCGTACTGCAGACCCTGTTCTTCAAACAGCTCGCTCAAAGGCGTTACGGTCAAAGAGGCTTCTCTGTGTTCATCAGCCATTTCGTCTTTTTCAAAAAACACAGATGACTAGTGGTATACGTGTTTATATTTTACAGAGAACGCTGAAAGGAGGGAGTGGTTTGCGCGTGTGTATGTGTGTGTGTGTGTGTGTGTGTTTACGTTCTGCTTACAGCGTGGTATTTACGACAAACAGGTATTTACGACTCTCTGTTTTCCTAAATAAAACACAGGGTCATAAAGTGATAAAAACGCTTATCTTAAGAACACCTGTGCGACGCTGAGGCGCCTGTTTTAAATAAACAAATTCCTTTCCCAGAGCCGTAAATAAATTTAAAAACGAATCTCTTTGGTTTTTAACTAAAAAAAACTTGTAACATATAGCTTACAAAATCGCTTTTATAATGATGGAATCAGTTTAGTGCAAATAAAACAGCATCGTAAATAAATTATAAAAACGAAATCTCTTTAGTTTTAAAACATAACATATAGCTTAGTGCAAATTAAACAAACCACACTTGTTTAAAAACACTGCCTTTTTTTGGACTCTCATTTTTATTTTTGCTGCTACTTTTGTTAAATCTCAACAATTAAATATAACTTACAACTCTTTACAAAAAGGTTAACAAAAGCTTAAAAACACACCAAGTTTTACTAAAAGCTTAACTTTTACTAAATGTTAACACCGAAGATCCTCTTTGTCTTCTAACACTTTTTAAAAATACACCAAGTTTTTTACTAAAACCTAATGCAGCACCCCTGTGCTTTGTCTTCTAACAAACTTTTAAAAATACACCAAGTTTTTTACTAAAACCTAATGCAGCACCCCTGTGCTTTGTCTTCTAACAAACTTTTTAAAATACACCAAGTTTTTTACTAAAACCATTGTTTAAGAATACACCGAAGACCACGCTTCGTTTCATAAAAAAAAACTTTAAAACTGTTTACAAGCTTTTTAAACAAATGATTTAATTACCAGACTTTAGCTAGTGTCTTATCCTTTTTAAACTTTTTTAATACATATTATTTAGATTACCAGGTTTTAGTGAGGGACTCAGAGTTTTAAAACTTTTTAAACAAATGATTTAATTTTTGAAATAACTTTTATTCTACACGCTATAACATTTTATATGTTAAAACATTAGGGGGGTAGGAAATGGCTGGGGTCTGGGAGGAGGAGGGTTGTGAAATTTCTGACACACCTTCTAGGTGGGGTTAGGTGGGGGTAGGAGGGGTTACAACCCCCACCGAGGGACAACCCCTACCGGATGTACCACCCACTATTGCACATTCCATAACCGGATGTCCCGCCCCTGTCATAAATCAGGTCATAAATAAATCAAATTTGACACATTGTGCATCTTATACACTACTACTAACACACAACATGTAAAAAGCATGAAATACACAAAATAAGCGTGAAAAACGTCTAAAAAACACATAAAATGAGCAGGAAACCTGTTAAATGTACAGAAAACGTGCAAAATTTATGAAAAACGGACAAAAACACACAACATGTAAAAAGCATGAAATACACAAAATAAGCGTGAAAAACGTCTAAAAAACACACTAAATGAGCAGGAAAACTGTAAAATGTACAGAAAACGTGCAAAATATATAAAAAACGGACAAAAACGTGGGGAATGCACAAAAACACACAACATGTAAAAAGCATGAAATACACAAAATAAGCGTGAAAAACGTCTAAAAAACACACTAAATGAGCAGGAAAACTGTAAAATGTACAGAAAACGTGCAAAATATATAAAAAACGGACAAAAACGTGGGGAATGCACAAAAACACAGAACATGTAAAAAGCATGAAATACACAAAATAAGCGTGAAAAACGTCTAAAAAACACACTAAATGAGCAGGAAACCTGTAAAATGTACAGGAAACGTGCAAAATATATGAAAAACGGACAAAAACGTGGAAAATGCACAAAAACACACAATATTCACAGACAACATGTAAAAAGCCTGAAATACACAAAATAAGCGTGAAAAACGAATAAAAAACCCACTAAATGAACAGGAACCCTGTAAAATGTACAGAAAATGTGCAAATGCATGAAAAACACACAACATTCACAGACAACATGTAAAAAGCATGAAATACACAAAATATGCGTGAAAAACGTCTAAAAAAAACACACTAAACGAACAGGAACCCTGTTAAATGTACAGAAAACGTGCAAAATTTATGAAAAACGGACAAAAACGTGGAAAATGCACAAAAACACACAATATTTACAGACAACATGTAAAAAGCCTGAAATACACAAAATAAGCATGAAAAACGACTTAAAAACCCACTAAACAGGAACCCTGTAAAATGTACAGAAAATTTGCAAATGCATGAAAAACACAACATTCACAGACAACATCGTCTAAAAAAACACACTAAGTGAGCAGGAAACCTGTAAAATGTACAGTATGCTTGACTCTTTGCATGTTATCTGACACTTTAAACTGACCTTTTTAGCTGACATTTAAAGGCATTTCTGCATACTGGACATTCGTTTTAGTAGTTGTGCTTTACTTCTCACGTTTTAGTACCTCATGAATACACTGAAATCACCAAAAATGTGAAGTGCAGAGCAAAAGTAAGTCGGTAACTTGAAAATGTTCTTAAATGCACAAAGCACTTTAAATGAACGTATCTGTGCATTAAATACTTTAATTTGCAACTTAGTTCCATACTATTGTCATTTAAGTATTGTTTCTGTAAACTGAACTTTTTAGCTGATTGCTGTTTATTTCTAGTGTTTTAAAGGCATTTGTGCATACTGGACATTCATTTTAGTAGTTGTGCTGTACTTCTCACGTTTTAGTAACATATATGCATTTCCAGCGCTTTCATGCATGTGAATCCTTTCAACGTCATAAAAGCACAGAATTCAGCCTAAACCTGGGAATCAGCATAAATAAACTTTTCATGAGTAAAAATGCCTTACAAACCTCATGAATACACTGAAATCACCAAAAACGTGAAGTGCAGAGCAAAAGTAAGTCAGTAACTTGAAAATGTTCTTAAATGCACAAAGCACTTTAAATGAACGTATCTGTGCATTAAATACTTTAATTTGCAACTTAGTTCCATACTATTGTCATTTAAGTATTGTTTCTGTAAACTGAACTTTTTAGCTGATTGCTGTTCATTTCTAGCATTTTAAAGGCATTTGTGCATACTGGACATTCATTTTAGTTGTTGTGCTGTACTTCTCACGTTTTAGTAACATATGTGAATTTCCAGCGCTTTCATGCATGTGAATCCTTTCAACGTCATAAAAGCACAGAATTCAGCATAAACCTGGGAATCAGCATAAATAAACTTTTCATGAGTAAAAATGCCTTACAAACCTCATGAATACACTGAAATCACCAAAAACGTGAAGTGCAAAGCAAAAGTGTCAGTGCCTTGAAAATGTTCTTAAATGCACAACGCGCTTTAAATGAACTTATCCGTGCATTACATGCTTTAATTTGCAACTTAGTTCCATATTGTTATCATTTAAGTATTGTTTCTGTAAACTGAACTTTGTAGCTCATTCATAGCTCGTTCATTTCTAACGTTTTAAAGGCATTTGTGCATAGTAGACATTCATTTAAGTAGTTGTGCTGTACTTCTCATGGTTAAGTAACATTTGTGCATTTCCAGCGCTTTCATGCATGTGAATCATAAACGTCATAAACGCACAGAATTCAGCATAAACCTGGGAATCAGCAAAAATGAAATTTTCATGAGTAAAAATGCCTTAGAAACCTCATGAATACACTGAAATCACCAAAAATGTGAAGTGCAAAGCAAAACTACTGACTTAGTAACTTGAAAATATTCTTAAATGCACAAAGCGCTTTAAATGAACGTATCCATGATTTAATTTGCAAGTAGTTGTGCTGTACTTCTCACATTTTAGTAATATTTGTGCATTTCTAGCGAAAAATGCTTTAGAAACCTCATGAATACACCAATTACGTGATGTTCAAAGCAAAAGGAAGCCAGCAACTTGAAAATGTTCTAAATGAACGTGATGGCCATTATAACACCATCTTTGAGCACAATAGCGTCCATCCATAAGTGCACATAGTTCCAGGGCACCCTAGTTAAATGATCGACTTTGTTGTCCTTGTACTAGTGTCCATGTGTCTTGGACATTCGTTCAAAGAGGAGCTAATCTTTTAACTGATCTCTACCAGGTGGTGAATCAAATCCGATGGCGTCGGAAGATGCCAGTCAGACTTTGCCAGACGCAAATGTATAGTGAGGGTTTGCTAGGAATGTCTAGCAGAAGAACCCGTTCAACACTCATCTCCATCAGAACATTAACTTCAACACATACTGGGACCGGTGGGGTACATTGAGTCTGAATTAGCCATGTTCTGTTCCTCTATTGTTGAGGCGGCAGATAGGAGCTGTGGTGGCACTGTCGTTGGTGCCTGTCATGGGGGGGGATTCTTGGAACACATTGGTGGTCACCGCAGATTAGGGATGCCGTCAAGCTGAAGAAGGAGTCATATGGTTGGCCTGTGGGAGTCCAGAAGCAGCTGACAACTTCTGACAGGCCAAGTATGATAGTAAATCTACTGGAAGCAGTTTAGGAAAGGGACTTTTGACTGGCTCCAAACTGGTAAACTGTCAGGAAGTGAAGGCAATGTGCCACTAATATGGTATATAGTGGAAGCATTATTTACTTCAAATTGGGATGTCATTAGGCCATGGAAGAATTACTTTGTTGACCTTCTCAATCCCACCAAAGAACAACATCATGAGAAGGGGCAGAGACCAAGGCTTTGTCTATCACTTGGGCTAAGGTAGTTAGAAATCTCCTTGCTGGCAGTGCTTGAAGGTTCCTCAAAGCTCTGGATGTTGTGCAGCATTCTTGGCTGGCACACCTTTTCAGCATCGTCATTGAGGGCAGTGCCCTTGGACTGGCAGACTTTGGTAGTGATGCCTCTTTATAAGAAAGGGGACCGGAGGATGTGTTCCGAATAGAGGTGCATTACACTCCTCAGTCTGCCTGCAAAAGTCTCCACTGGGGTACTGGAGAAGAGAGTCTGGCTGACAGTCGAACCTCGGATTCATAAGGAGCAGTGCAGGTTTTGTCCTGGTCGTGAAACACTGGACCAGCTCTTTCCTCTCTCCAGGATCCTCGAGGGTTCCTGGGAGTTTGCTAAACCAGTCTACATGTGCTTTGTGGATTTGGAGAAGGCCTCTGTCAGGTCTGTCCTTTGTCACCGATTCTGTTCATGATCTATATGAACAGAATTTCTTGGCGTAACCATGGGATGGAGGATCTGATTTGGTGATCTCAGGATCACTCCAAGACCATGTTGTGGTTTGTTAGTGTCATCAAACTGTGAACTTTTGCGCTTGGGGGATCAGTGGGTTTGCAGCAGAGTGGGAAGCGGTGGGTATGAAAACCAGAACCTTACAAATCTGAGGCCATGGTTCTCAGTCAGAAAATGGTGTAGAGTCCTCTCTGGGTCAGGGATGAGATTTGGCCTCAAGTGGAGGAGTTTGAGTATCTCAGGGTCTTGTTCACGAGCGATGGTAATATGGCAAGGAAGATTGACAGGTGGATTAGGTTTTTATATATTTCTGTCAGCAGGGATGCGGGCTATACCGGTCTGTTGTGGTGAAGGAAGAGCTAATCCATAAGTCAAGGCTTGCCACTACTTCATCGAAGTCCAACTAGGAGGAGACTCCGGGGAAGACCCAGAACATGAAGTACAAGTACAAGTAATTTATTTCTATAGTGCCTTTTACAACAGTACATTGTCACAAAGCAGCTTTACAGAATGAAAAGCCTTTAAACCCCCAAAGAGCAAGCCGAAGCGACAGTGGCAAGAAAAAACTCCCTGTTATGTTGTTATTTAAGGAAGAAACCTTGGGAGGACCAAGACTCAGTGGGGGACTCATCCTCCTTGAGTGGCCAGGCAGCAACAACAGTGTAGGACAGACATGTCCAGATATTAAACAAATGGAAAAACTAACAACTGGAAAACTATATGTGTCACTCACGCTCCCTCTGCAGTGCACTCTGGTGAGGGAATGTCTACGGTTTCCTCTGATCGTTGTCAATCACCGGAGTATTGATCATGTGTTGTTTATGTCATTTCCGGTTTGTGTCGTTATAAGCGTAGTTTCCGGGTTTCTTCCTCGCGTTGTATCACGGTCACTTGCTGTTTGTGCTATTTCTCTTCCTGGATTAGTCTTCGGCTCGTTACTGCTCTTCTTCTGTGGACTTACTGTGTCAGCGATCGACTTTATCGCGGGTCACGCAGTTTGTGTTTTGTTTGTTTTGTTCGTTTCGTTTTCTCCGCTCATCGGCGGTGGTTTTATTTGTGTTCTGCGTCGCTCAGTATCTGGGTTATCTTTGTTAGCCCTGTAGTTGGCTTGGTGCATCACCGTTGTGCAATAAACTGCATTATTCTGATCCGGATTACGCAGTCCTTTTTACTACGACGCTGACAGATACAACGCCAACTAATATGGACGCGTCTCAATCCACGGATCTGATGCACGCACTTCGGGAACAAGGGCGCTTCCTCGGCGAACTCAGGCAGGAAGTGCTCGAACTGTCTAAAGCCATGGGATCCATCGTGGAGCGTCAGGATCGGTTGGAACGCGGATCTCTCCAGCCACCCGGCACTACCACCTCAGCTGCGTCATCCGATGCTTCCGGGTTTGCATCCACCTCCAGTTCGGCGGTATCGCCGCTTACAGTAGCGGAACCCGAGCGATTCGACGGAAACTCCGAGTTTTGTGAGTTATTTCTTCTACAGTGTTCTATGTACTTTGCTAACCGTCCGGCGGCCACTGACGAACAGAAAATTTCATTCATTATTTCGCGCTTGCGCGGACGCGCTGGCAACTGGGGTTCGGCGTTATGGAGCGCCCGCGGTGCCGAATCACGCGATTTTTCACTATTTCTCGAGCGGTTTAAAGGCACGTTTTTTCACCCACGTCAGGGTCGTTCGGTTGGGGAATTACTGTATGAACTTCGGCAAGGTTCACGTTCGGTAGCTGATTATGCCTTAGAATTTCAGACTTTGGCAGCACACAGTGGTTGGAACGAACCGGCTCTTATCGTGGCATATCGATCTGGTTTGCGGAGAGAAATCTCGGCTGAGATGGTTTTTAAGGACGCAGAGATGTCCCTGTCCGAGCTCATCACGGCCTCCATCAAGCTGGATCAGCTCTGGCAGACACGAAAGAGCACTCTTTCCCGCTCCACCTTGTCAAGGCCTGCTATTGCTGCTGCTGCTCAACGCTCGGATTCATTGGACACAGAGACGCCTATGCAGGTGGAATCCATCCGCCTTTCTGTGAGTGAAAGGAATCGTCGCATAAAGGGACGTTTATGTTTATATTGTGCTGCCAACGATCACTTCCTGGATGCCTGTCCCTCCTGTCCTTCTAATCGGGATCGTGGTTCGTCCGCTCGGATTAGAGCTATTACATCCGCCCAGGATTCAGTTGTGGTAAGCACCTCTAGGTGGAAAATGCGTAAACCTATGTTGTTTTCTGTTCGGTTATCTTTTGCTAATCAATCAGTGAACACCACAGCACTTTTGGATTCCGGGGCTGAGGGTAATTTTTTGGACACCACTCTGGCTAATCAATGGGGTATTCCCACCACCACACTACAACAAGCCATTCGGGTCAGTTCGGCTGATGGCCGACCCCTTCACCCGGGATCCATTACACACTCCACAACCTCTTGCACCCTCTCTATTGGGGCTATGCATAGTGAAACGTTGTTTTTTCTCCTGATTTCCTCTCCCTCTTTTCCCCTTATTCTAGGGCTGCCTTGGCTTCAGCGGCATGACCCAGTCATCTCGTGGGCTTCTCAGGATATTATTCATTGGTCTCCCTTTTGTTCTTCTCAGTGTCTTCGCTACCCGGTTCGTCGGAAATACTCGGAGAATCTGCCACCCCCCTGTCTACCTAGGGGAGTTCCTTTGGAGTATGCTAAATTTGTGCAGGTATTTGGTTCATCCAGTAACTCTTCTTTACCACCTCATCGTAATTCTGATTGCGCCATAGAGCTCATTGAGGGTGTCAAACTACCTAGGGTTAGTCCATATCCCCTTACTATTGCTGAGAACAGGGCCATGCATGAATACATAGCCGAGTCTCTCGCTAATGGTATTATTCGGCCCTCTAAGTCTCCTGTGGCTTCGGGATTTTTTTTTGTTCCCAAGAAGGATTCGTCCCTTAGGCCTTGTATTGATTATAGGTTGTTGAACCAGGCGACCCGCAAGATGGCTTACCCTCTTCCCCTCGTTCCGTCCGCGTTGGAGAGGTTAAGATCTGCTACCATTTATACTAAGTTAGATTTACGTAATGCATATAATCTGGTACGTATTAGAGAGGGGGATGAGTGGAAGACCTCGTTTGTCACTACTTCGGGCCAGTATGAATATCTGGTAATGCCGTTTGGCCTCACTAATGCCCCTGGTATTTTTCAGTCTTTTATGAATGAGATACTTAGGGAATTTCTGGAGGAGTTTGTTTTAGTATACATAGATGATATATTGGTTTTTTCTGCTGATGTTGAGACTCATCGCCTGCATGTGTCATCCGTTCTCCAGCGTTTGTTAGACAATAACTTGTTTGTCCACGCAGAGAAGTGTGAGTTCCATCAGAGTCGTATTTCCTTTTTGGGATATGTTTTGTCTGTGGATGGGTTACAAATGGATCCTAGTAAGGTTAGCGCTATTCTTGAGTGGCCGGTCCCCACCACCGTCAAGGAGTTGCAGCGATTTTTGGGGTTTGCTAATTTTTATCGAAAATTCATTCTGTCTTTCAGTGCACTTTCGGCTCCGCTTACTAATTTACTTAAGGGTGGACCTCGTCATCTTGTTTGGAATTCGGAGGCTGATCAAGCATTTTTTGATCTTAAGTCCAGGTTCACTTCCGCTCCAGTCTTGGCTCACCCTGACCCTGAGCAACCTTTTTTTGTTGAGGTCGATGCCTCTTCTTCTGGAGTGGGAGCTGTCTTATCGCAGGGTAAGGGGCTCAATTCAGCTCGACGGCCAGTGGCGTTTTTGTCGCGTAAACTATCTCAGGCAGAGAGGAATTATAGTATAGGTGACCGCGAGCTTCTTGCCATTAAGATTGCTTTGGAGGAATGGCGCCATTGGTTAATGGGGGCTAATCATCCTTTTATTGTTATCACCGACCATAAGAACTTAGAATACCTTAAGGGAGCTAAGCGTTTGAATGCTAGGCAGTCGAGATGGTCTTTATTTTTTAACAGTTTTGACTTTACTATTTCTTTTCGTCCAGGTAAGGGTAATATTCCTGCTGATGCTCTCTCTCGTCTTCACCCTGGCTGCGGGGAGGACTTGCAGGATGACTCCCCTATTCTTCCTGATCGTTGTTTCATAAATTCTTTGCATTGGGAATTTGATCAGGAAATTGTGAATGCTCTTCAAACGAGTTCTGCTCCTTCTGCTTGTCCTCAGGGGTCCTTGTATGTTCCGGAGTCATTTCGCAATCGTCTCATTACGTGGGCTCATTCGTCTCTTTGTTCTGGTCATCCCGGGGTGGAGCGCACTGTTCATCTTCTTCGCCGCAAATACTGGTGGGAGACCTTAAATTCTGATGTTCAGCGATTTGTCCGTTCTTGTTCTATTTGCGCTACATGTAAGACACCCAAGACATTGCCTGCAGGTAAACTTCGTCCCTTACCGGTTCCAGTGCGTCCCTGGTCTCATCTGGCTATTGATTTCGTGTCTGATCTACCTTGTTCTGATGGTTTTTCCACCATAGTAACCCTGATAGATCGTTTTTCTAGGGCTGTGCGTTTTTTTCCTTTGGCTTCTCTTCCCACCGCTTTTCAGACCGCAGAACTCCTTTTCAAGAACATTTTTCCTGTGTTCGGTATCCCTGAGGATATTCTCTCTGACCGTGGTCCTCAATTCACTTCTGCTGTTTGGAGATCGTTTTTTGAGAAATTGGGTACTACTGTAAGTTTAACTTCTGGCTACCACCCGGAGAGCAATGGCCAGTGCGAGAGAGTTAATCAGGAACTCATTAAATTTCTTCGTATTTTTGCCTTCAACAATACTACTGATTGGGCTCGTTATCTCCCTTGGGCGGAGATTGCTCAAAACTCCCTCCGGCACTCGGCCACGGGTTTGACACCTTTTCAATGTGTTTTAGGTTATCAACCACAATTTATGCTATGGGACCCTGAACCCACCAATTCTCCTTTGGTTGATGAGTGGTTTAAACGTAGTGAGAGGGTCTGGGAGCAGGTTCACCAGAGGGTGGAATCTGCATTACAGCGTAATAAATCTTTTGCTGATCGTCATCGTAGTGATGCGCAGGTATATTCTCCTGGTGACAGGGTGTGGCTTAGTTCTCGGGATTTCCGTTGTCGCTCTGGTACACGCAAACTACTGCCTCGTTTTCTAGGTCCATTTACCATTTTACGTCAGGTTAATCCGGTTTCCTACCATCTACAATTACCACCCCAGTACCGGGTTCATCCTGTGTTTCACACGTCTCTTCTTAAACCATTTGTTTCTGGGTCCCCTCGATTTAGCTCTCCAGGAGCAGACTGTTGCTCAGGCTTCTTCCCTTCCTAATGTTTTTTCGGTCTCCTCCCTGTTGGATTCGCGTCGTCGTGGTTCTACGATCCAGTATCTGGTAGATTGGGAGGGATTCGGCCCTGAGGAGCGTAGCTGGGTGGCAGCTACCGATATTTTGGATCCCAATCTCATTGCGGATTTTCACAGAACGTATCCTGAGAAGCCTGCACCCCGTGGCAGGGGCCGTCCGCGTCGCCAAGGTAGGTATAGGGCTTTTTCTTCTTCTGCTTCTCTGCCCCTTCGGGAAGGGGGGGGTAATGTCACTCACGCTCCCTCTGCAGTGCACTCTGGTGAGGGAATGTCTACGGTTTCCTCTGATCGTTGTCAATCACCGGAGTATTGATCATGTGTTGTTTATGTCATTTCCGGTTTGTGTCGTTATAAGCGTAGTTTCCGGGTTTCTTCCTCGCGTTGTATCACGCTCACTTGCTGTTTGTGCTATTTCTCTTCCTGGATTAGTCTTCGGCTCGTTACTGCTCTTCTTCTGTGGACTTACTGCGTCAGCGATCGACTTTATCGCGGGTCACGCAGTTTGTGTTTTTGTTTGTTTTGTTCGTTTCGTTTTCTCCGCTCATCGGCGGTGGTTTATTTGTGTTCTGCGTCGCTCAGTATCTGGGTTATCTTTGTTAGCCCTGTAGTTGGCTTGGTGCATCACCGTTGTGCAATAAACTGCATTATTCTGATCCGGATTACGCAGTCCTTTTTACTACGACGCTGACAATATGTGAGTCCATTGGGGGGCGTCCTGCAGGACCGCCTTGTCAGGTTCCATACAGTATTCGTCAGCAGAGCCATAGATGAAGATCTCCAGGAAGCCGGGGAACACCTCAAAAGAAACAGACGAGGAAGGCAGTTAGAGCTAATAATAAAGCATGGCATTTAATTAATAAGTGATTTATTGACACAGTGCAGCATGTGACTCCGGCATCACTGACTAGAGCAGCATAACTAAAAGAGGCAGATACTGCAGACTCTACATAGTTGAGATGGCGCCCCGGAACAGCATCATTTCAGCGCCACACCCCCCCATTAATGATGAGGTGGGTGAAGAGGTGAAACGCCAGCATACACTGATCAGAGATTACCCCCCCAACACAGCCAAGTCTTAGACCTACATCTTTATCTACAGGGGATTAGTTAAACGCAAGATTAAATAAATGTGTTTTTAATTTATTTTTAAAGATTAATAGTGATTCAGAATCACGAACAGTAACTGGAAGGCTATTATGTAGAATTTTATATGTTATTAATAAAATTTTGTACTCGATACGAAACTTAACTGGTAGCCAGTGCAAGTTTGATAACACAGGAGTTATATGATCAAACTTTCTGGTTTTAGTTAAAACTCTAGCTGCAGCATTCTGCACAAGTTGTAATTTATGTAATGATTTATTAGAACATCCTGTCAGAAGTGAATTACAATAATCTAACCTTGAGGTGGTGGTGATGCTGGAGGGATGTCTCCCGGCTGGTCTGGGAAGGCCTTGGGGTTCCCTTTTGAGATGATAAAGGTGGCTGGGGAGAGGGAGTTCTGGGCCTCTCTACTTAGGTTGTCGCCCCGTGAGTCCATATGTTGTCCAGGGCAAAATACCCTGGTAGCGTCGCCCAAGGCAAATTGGTCCGAGTTGATGGGTGATGAGTAATGAGTAAAATAAAGAGGTGTCAGGCAGGTGTGGGAGTTCTAGTTGCCCCCACTTCCTTTCTTTGGTGGCCCAGAGGGTAGCCACTTGGATAAGGTGCTGTAAAGTGCTCCCCCTCGAGACTCTGTTGTCCTACTAGGTGACTTCACAACCTGTGTGAGGGCAGTAATAGGGGTTCGGTGCTTTGTGAATCGGGCAGTAGCCAAAGGTGGGGCCTTGGTGTCATGATAATCGGCTGCTGAAAATGCCGTTAGGAACATGGAAAGTTACTTCACTGGGCTGGGTTGGAGCCTGAGCTGAGTTGGAGCTGATGTTGAGAGTTACGGGCTAAATATAGTCGGGCTTACCTCAAAGCATAGTGCATAAGAGCTGTGGTTGCAAGGTAGTTGGTGGGTCTTGGGTCTTACATTTACATTACATACATTTAAATTTAGTACATTTTATCCAAGGAGCCCGGCAGGTGTGGCCGTTCTCGTTGCCCTCCCCCCAAGCTTGACGCATGTATGTCGGGCTTTTCTTTGGTGGCCCAAAGAGCTTTGGGGAATGGGTTCTGACTGTTGTCTGTACCAATACGTCAAATCTGGCCCAGCCTGAAAGACCTACGTGGTCTCCAAGTAAGTTCAAGTTCAAGTAATTTATTTATATAGCGCTTTTTACAACAGTACATTGTCACAAAGCAGCTTTACAGAATGAAAAGCCTTTAAACCCCCAAAGAGCAAGCCGAAGCGACAGTGGCAAGAAAAAACTCCCTTTTATGTTGTTATTTAAGGAAGATACCTTGGGAGGACCAAGACTCAGTGGGGGACTCATCCTCCTTGAGCGGCCAGGCAGCAACAACAGTGTAGGACAGCCATGTCCAGATATTAAACAAATGGAAAAACTAACCACTGGAAAACTATATGTGAGTCCATTGGGGGGCGTCCTGCAGGACCGCCTTGTCAGGTTCCATACAGTATTCGTCAGCAGAGCCATGGATGAAGATCTCCAGGAAGCCGGGGGACACCTCAAAAGAAACAAGCAAGGAAGGCAGTTAGAGCTAATAATAAAGCACGGCATTTAATTAATAAGTAATTTATTGACACAGTGCAGCATGTGACTCCGGCATCACTGACTAGAGCAGCATAACTAAAAGAGGCAGATACTGCAGACTCTACATAGTTGAGATGGCTCCCCGGAACAGCATCATTTCAGCGCCACCCCCCCCCCATTAATGATGAGGTGGGTGAAGAGGTGAAACGCCAGCATACACTGATCAGAGATTACCCCCCCAACACAGCCAAGTCTGAGACCTACATCTTTATCTACAGGGGATTAGTTAAACGCAAGATTAAATAAATGTGTTTTTTATTTATTTTTAAAGATTAATAGTGATTCAGAATCACGAACAGTAACTGGAAGGCTATTCCAAAGTTGAGGAGCCTTGTGGGAGAACGCTCTTCCACCAGCAGTAACTTTATTTATTCTAGGAACTAAGAGTAAACCAGCACCTTGAGATCGGAGCTCACGTGTTGGCTTGTATGATTAAATCAACTCACTCAGAAACTGTGAAGCCTGATTATGTAGAATTTTATATGTTATTAATAAAATTTTGTACTCGATACGAAACTTAACTGGTAGCCAGTGCAAGTTTGATAACACAAGAGTTATATGATCAAACTTTCTGGTTTTAGTTAAAACTCTAGCTGCAGCATTCTGCACAAGTTGTAATTTATGTAATGATTTATTAGAACATCCTGTCAGAAGTGAATTACAATAATCTAACCTTGAGGTAATAAAAGCATGAATTAGTTTTTCTGCATCTTGGAGGGAGAGGATATTTCGTAGCTTCCATTTCAAAAGGCCAGGCCTTCCCTCAAAAGTAGACCAATTATCAATAAAGGTAATGTTGTTTTCTGAGCACCACTTAGACATCCAGCAACGCAGCAACCATAACCTGCTGTAGGTTTCGCCGCCACGCCTAATTGGTAGGGGACCAGAGACAACTACTTCATCAGACATCATTGCAGCGGTTCCACACACCTCTTTAACATTAGCCTTAGTAATCTCTGACTGCTTGAGACGAACGTCATTAGTGCCGACGTGGATAACTATTCTAGAGAATGAGCTTTTAGCATTAGCCAGCACTTTGAGGTTCGCCCTGATGTCTGGAGCCCTGGCCCCCGGAATGCACCGGACTATGGTTGCTGGGGTCTCTAAGGGGGTAGCGATTCGCACGTGTCTGAGCTGGGAGTCGCCAATAACCAGAGCACTTTTAGCAACCGGTCTCTCAGTGGGTGAGTCACTGAATGGGGAAAACCGATTGGACACGTGGATCCTAGAAGAGTGATGCTCAGTTCTACATGTACGTCGCCTGGTCGTCACCCACTCGCCCTGCTGCGAGGGCTCTAAAGCCGGAGATTTAGGACCTGATCCTGTGGCATTTGGGTTGGCTAAACTGGTCCCTGACACACCTTTACTAACATGACCCTGTTCTAAAACCCGAATGCGCTCTTCTAGCACTGAAATCTTCTCAGTCAGACTAAGGACTAGGCTACACTTCTCACAGACTGAATTATCAGTAATGACGGAGGAAGACTGTCTGTACATACTGCACCGAGGGCACGCAACCAGAGGGGAAAGTGCCATTGTAAAGTTTATATATGAATGAAGAAATAAACTTAGCTTCGGGTGGGTAGAGATGTGAGGTTAGGTCCTGCTGTTACAGCTGATGATGAAACAAAGCAGCGGCAGCAGCTGGTGGAGATCCAACTCTAGTGAATCTGGCTGTATTAGCGTCGGATGGAGGTTGAGTCCTGAAGGTTCTCACAATGCGGTGTGTGAGGATCAGCGTTGAGTCCAATAAAATCCGATCCAAAAATCCGAACAGTTGAATCCGGCGACGCAGATCAGGAGATGACTCTTTTATAATATAGGCTAATATTTATAAACGAAGCGGGTAAATAAATGCAGCGGTGTTGGCAGAAAACGACCGCGATAGTAAGCAGAAAGTGCTAGCATTAGCGGCTAAAAACGCTAGCAACTACACCGCGATTTGGAGAGTAGAGAGGGACAAAAAGCGGAAATAAATGCTATGTTATAACGATGAGGTAGCTGAACAGTCAAGAGAATGTAAAAAAAGTAACTCCCCTTCCATAGACTCACTACCTGTGGAAGGACAGCAATAGGGGTTCAGTGCTTTGTGAATCGGGCTGTAGCTAAAGGTGGGGCCTTGGCGTCATGATCATCAGCTGCTCAAAATACTGCTAGGCGCTTGGAATGTTACTTCATTGGGCTGGTTTGGAGCCTGCACTGGTGCGGGAGGATGAAAGTTACCAGCTAAAAGTAGTCGGACTCACGTCAAAGCACAGTTTGGTCTCTGGATCCAATTTCCTTGAGAGGGGCTAGACTTTTTTCTTTTCTGGAATTTCACATGATGAGAGGTGTCGGGCAGGAGTGGGCGTTCTCGTAGCTTGAAGCATGTATGTCAGGGTTTTCTTTGGTGGTTGAGAGGGTAGTTTTCTCTACATCTTTGGATTCTGACTGTTGTCTGTGCCTATACACCAAATGGCAGTTTAGAGTACCCAGCCGTCTTAGAGTCAGGGGGGAGGGGTGCCAACAGTCCCATTCTGAAAGACCAAAGGACAGTAATAGAGGTACGTCTAGGTTGTGAATTGGACAGTAGCCAAAGGTGGTCATGATCATTGGCTGCTGAAAATGCCATTAGGAACTTGGACTGTTACGTCACTGAGCTGGTGCGGGAGGTTGAGAGTTACCGGCAGGGGCGTCGTTAGACCTGGACTTTCGGGGCTATAGCCCCGGACGTTTTGTCAGTAGCCCCGGATCAAATGAGAGTAGCTTTTTTTGGTAGCCTCTTCTCCAGAAGCGACACCGAACGATGTAATACCGTAATACCATAATAACTGTATGTTGGTTGTAAAGAGCAGCTTCTCAGTTTTCAGAAACCATCAGAATTTTTTACTTTTAATTTTATCCAATATAACTAATAAATAATCAAACAAAATGAATGTAACAACAGTGTCAGCACGTGAACCAACAAAGAACTCAACAAACGGGTTTGGCGTGCAAAAGGGTCCAGCGACAGTTTATTACAGTCCACACTGTAAAACACAAAATGAAGCCGCAACACGGTGCTGCACAAAACAAAACAGAGAGCTGTCGCAAAAGAGAAACCAAAAACGCAGCCGCAAAGCGATGCTGCCGAAAACTAAACAAAAATGTCACAGAGCGCTCAGTCTCGTCCAAGAAACACAGTCCGGGCTCCTGATCAGGACAACGCAAAGGCAGGAGGACGTCAGTGCTAGAACACAAGATATTGACAATAACTTGCACGTACACACGTTAAACCAACACACCGTGGCATTGTGCCGCAGAGAATATATAGGGTCGCTAATGACCTGAAACCCGCCACAGCTGTGATTAGAATTCCGGCGAAGAGGGCCGAGCGCCCTCAGGTGGGAGAGAGGGGGAAAGAGAGGAAGTGTTGATTCGAGAATGGCACTTACCTTGCGAGGGTCCATTTGAATTCCCTGGGCTGATAACAGGTAGCCAAGGAAACCTATTGAGGGTCGGTGGAACTGACACTTCTCGGCCTTGACGTAAAGGTGATGTTGCAAGAGACGCTGCAGTACGGTGTGAACATGGTGACGTGAGACTGGAGATTGTGCGAGTAAATTAATATGTCATCAATGTCTTCGACGATTACGAAGTGGTCGAGAAAATCTCGCAGCACATCATTGATGAAGGCTTGGAATACCCCAGGGGCATTAGCAAGGCCAAACGGCATAACTAGGTATTCATAGTGCCCCGTGGTGGTAACAAACGCCGGATAAGATTGTACGCACACCTGAGGTCCAGTTCAGTAAACACCCAGGCCTCCTTGAGCCATTCTAGTACTGATGGAACTAAAGGGAGAGGGTATGCGCACTTATGGGTAACTGCGTTGAGGGCGCGGTAATCGATGCACGGTGGAAGGGTGGAGTCCTTCTTAGGCACAAAAAAGAAACCTGACGCCGCTGGTGATTTAGAGGGTCAAATAATACCCTTGTGGAGCGCGTCATCAATATACTCCCGCATAACCTTAGTCTCGGCTACTTAAAGCGGATATGGGGTGATTCGGGGAAGCTTGGCGTCTACTAGTAAGTCGATCACGCAGTCGTACTCACGATGCGGTGGTAAAGGCGTATGTGAGGCTGAACCGAATACCTGGGCTAAATCCTGGTACTCACATGGGACCCCCTCAGGCAGATGGGTAACAGTCACTGGAGGGCTTTGAAGTTGCAGTCTAGGGTACCTGATGCAGTGAGTCTTGCAAAATGGGGACCAACACATGATCTCCTGGTCGGACCACGTGATGACAGGGTCGTGCCGCAGCAGCCAAGGTAACCCTAGAATAACGGGATATGCAGGGGAGGAAATGAGAAAAAATGTTAATTCCTCCACATGGGTGGCACTTGAATGCACAGTTAATGGTTTCGTGGCGAGGGTGATACAACCTGGATGAAGGGGACGCCCGTCAGCGGAAGAGACGCGGACCTTAGCTTGGAGTTCGTCGGTGGGCATGCCCCATCGACGTGCCGCTTGACAGTCTAAAAAATTTCCCTCTGAGCCCGAGTCAATTAGTGCCACAGTTTGTTGACAAACCCCCGCAAACGATAAAGTTATAGATAAAACACATGGCTTACTCCTGGTCATAACTACAGTGCTTACCGCGAGAGGATCCGGGGTCGAGGTCTTGCTTCCTCTGGGGCTTCTAGCCCCTCCGCAGTTTTCCGGACGAGTGGGGCAGGCGGCCAACAGGTGATCGCCCCCTCCGCAATACAAACACAGTCCCGCCCGTCGGCGCCGAGTGCGCTCACTCGAGGACAGTAGTCAAAGACGAGAAAGGGGGAAGCAAAGCGCGGTTGTGCTCCCTCCTGCGTGCGCTGAGCAGTTGGTTGTAGCGAATGGCTGTGTCGATCAAGTCGGCTAGTGACATGTGTACATCCCGACACGCCAATTCGGCCTTGATTTCGGCTTGCAACCCTGCACGAAAGACAGTGAGAAGCGCCAGTTGGCGTGCGCCGCGAGCGTGCGAAACTCCAGCACATAGTCCGTTGCAGATCGCGTCCCCTGCTGTAACTCGAGCAGAAGGTCCCCTGCTGAACGTGGAGGAACGTGTTTTTAAATAACTCCATAAAGTGATCGAAGTTGCGCGCCTCCGCGGCTTGGGAATTCCACACCGCCGTGCCCCAGCTACCGGCACGTCCGCACAAGCGAGATAACACGAAGGAAATCTTTTGCTCCTCGGTAGCGGGCGGGCAGTTATAGAGAGACTTGTAATAAAAAGGTCTCACACACCTCTGAGTCACCGGAGAAACGTTCGGGCTCCGCGACAGGCAGCGGTGAAGTCTCCGCACTACGCGCCTCCAGCCCATCTCCAAACTCCGCGTGGGTGGTTAGCCGCTCCGAGCATCTCGGGCTAGCGCAGGATCTGGCTTGGAGGACGTCAGCGCTAGAACACAAGATATTGACAATAACTTGCACGTACGCACGTTAAACCAACACACCGTGGCATAGTGCCGCAGAGAATATATAGGGTCGCTAATGACCTGAAACCTGCCACAGCTGTGCTTAGAATTCCGGCGAAGAGGGCCGAGCGCCCTCAGGCGGGAGAGAGGGGGAAAAAGAGGAAGTGCTGACAAACAGTTTGAAAAATGGATAAATAAACTCACGAAAGGGCACTTTTTAAAGAGGACAAGGGGGGGGATAAGGGATCTGTTTCTAAACCCTAAAAATGCCCCTGAAGCCAAACTTCCAAAATTATACAGTGGCTAAACAAAAGGATAAGCAAAACATAAAAGAAAAAAAAGAAGAACTAAAAACCTCTCAAGTTGTTGGAAATTCAAAAAATCCTAAGTATGCTAATGTAGAGAACATGCCAAACTTCCAAATAGAATAAACAACTAAAATAAAAGAGGAAAAAAAGAAAAGGAAAACAACCTGTAAAGATGTTTGAAATTCAAAAAAATGCTAACTATGCCAATGTGGAGAACATCTCAAACTTACAAATGTTGACAGTGGCTATAAACAAAAGGATAATCAAAAGAATTTAACAAAAAAATAAGAGAAATAAAAAAGAGTAAAGTTGAAAATTTAAAAAAAAAGCTAACTCTAGTAATGTGGGGAACATGCCAAACTTCCGAAGGTTGACAGTGACTAACCAAAGGAATAAATAAACAACTAAAATTAAGGAGGAAAAAAAGAAAAATAAAACAGCCTGTAAAGATATTTGAAAAAATACTAACTATGCTGGTGTGGAGAACATACCAAAATTCCAAAGGTTGACAATGTCTAAAAATGAATAACCATAAGAATGAACAATTAAAATGAAAGAGGAAAAAATTTAAAAAGAAAACATCCTGTAAATATGTTTGAAATAAAAAAAAATGCTAACTATGCCAATGTGGAGAACATGCCTTACAAAAAACTTACAAATGTTGACATTGGCTAAACAAAAGGATAATCAAAAATATTTCATCGAAAAACAAGAGAAATAAAAACCAGTAAATTTGGAAAATTAACAAAAAACCTAACTCTGGTAATGTGGAGAACATGCCAAACTAACAAATGTTGACTCTGGCTAACCAAATGAACAATGAATAAGCAATTAACAATTAAAATAAAGAACAAAAAAAAAGAAAAAGCAAAAAGCTCGAAAGTGGTTGGAAATTCAAAAAATGCCAACTATGCTGATGTGGAGAACACGCCAAACTTCCAAATGTTGACTCTGGCTAACCAAATGAACAGTGAATAAACAGTTAACAATTAAAATTAAGAACAAAAAAACATAAAGCAAAAACATGTAAAGATGTTTAAAATTCAAAAAATGATGTGGAGATCATGCCCAATTTCCAAAGGTTGATAGTGGCTAACCAAAAGAATAAACAACATAATTAAAGAGGAAAAAAAAAAGAAAACAACCCGTAAAGATGTTTGAAATTTGAAAAAAAAAATGCTAACTATGTTGGTGTGGAGAACATACCAAACTTCCAAAGGTTGACAGTGGCTAAAAAAGAATTACTAAAATTTAAGAGTAAAAAAGAAAAAAAGAAATCTACTTTTGTAAAGATTTTTGAAATTGAAAAATAAATGCTAACTATGCTGATGTGGAGAACATGCCAAACTTCCTAAAGTATTAAGTGGCTAATTAAAAGAAGAAGCAAAAAAATTAAAGGAAAAAAAGAAAAAAAAAAAGAACAAAAACCTGGAAACTGGTTATAAATTTAGAAAAAATGCTATCTATGCTAATGTGGAGAACATGCCAAACTTCCAAAATTTGACAGTGGGTAACCAAAAGAATGAACAACTAAAATAAGTAGGGGAAAAAAAGAAAAAACCTGTAAAGGCGTTTGAATTTCAAAAAAGTGCTAACTATACTGATACTGATGCCAAACTTCCAAATGTTGACTCTGGCTAACCAAATGAATAAGCAATTAACAGTTAAAAAAAAGAAAAAAAAGAAAAAAAAAACTCGAAAGTTGTTGGAAATTCAACAAATGATGTGGAAAACATGCCAAACTTCCAAAGGTTGACAGTGGCTAACCAAAAGTATAAACAATTAAAAAAGAAGAAAAAAAAGTCATAAATGCACACAATTCAGCATAAACCTGGAAAACAGCATAAATAAACTTTTCAATGCAAAAGTAAGTCAGTAACTTGAAAATGTTCTTAAATGCACAAAGCTTGTTCTTAAATGCACATGCTTTAATTTGCAACTTAGTTCCATATTATTTTCTTTTAAGTATTGTTTCTGTAAACTGAACTTTTTAGCTGATTGCTGATTGTTTTTAGCTCATTTCTAGCGTTTTAAAGGCATTTGTGCATATTGGACGTTCATTTAAGTAGTTATGCTGTACGTCTCATGTTTTAGTAATATTTGTGCATTTCTAGCGCTTTCATGCATTTGAAGCCTTACAAAGTCATAAACGCTATGGCAAGCCATTTTAACATTTAATATGTCAGGCTAACTAGTAACAGGTTTAATTTTCACTAGTGGAAATTGCATTTCCACTAGTAAAAATACAATTTCCACATGTCAGAAATGTCACATGAACATATCTATAATACAATTTTTACATGTAACAATACATATTTTTACACGTAGAAATGAAATTTTAACTAGTGAAAATTCGGCTTACAGATATCATTAATTTAATTGTTGATATCTGAAATTCTCTTATAATTAGTAATAATAAAAATTTCAGATATCTACAATTGCATTTTCACATGTTGAAATGGAATTGTTACTAGTAAAAATGTGGTGTTCTATTTCAGATATCAACAATTACCATTTCGGATATGTGCTCTCATTTGCATGTTTATTTCGGATATGTGGGCCTGCCACAAAGCCATTGGACGGCTTTCGCCCTCATTTGCTTACCGCCATTTCGGATATGTGGGCGGCGCCACAAAGCTATTGGTCGACATTCGCCTTAATTTGCATATTAGTTTCTGATATGGGCTCTCATTTGCATGTCCATTTCGGATATGTGGGTGGGCCATTAAGCCATTGGTCGGATTTTACAATAAAGTTGTTTCAGAATAAAAGTGTAACATGGTGGAGCAAGTGGTCACAAAAATAAAGTTGAATTGCTACCAATCTATCTGTCTGTATGTCTCTGTCTGTAAACACATATGTGTGTGTGTGATATATTTATCTATCTATATCAATATATATATATATATATATATATATATATATATATATATATATATATATATATATATATATATATAGGATAATCTCTTGACATAGGCAAGAGAGAACACGAACATACACACACACACACACACACACACACATATATATATATATATATATATATATATATATATATATATATACATACATACATTGCCTTTTGACAACTTTATGTCAAATGTAATTAAAAAATGAATCCGTGTTTTGCTAAATTAGGTCACTAATTAATTAGGTACTATATATTGACTCACTTAAAGTATTTAAGATCACAAACAGGTGTATCATATCAGGTGCACATGATCAGAACATCATTAGCCAGCATTGCCTTGCACAATTTAAAACTCTTTAGAAATTTAGTTTGGTGTGTCACTGACTGTTGAAGTAAGAATGAGCACCATGGTGAGATCCAAAGAGATTGCCTGAGGTCCACAAAAAGACGAATGTGCTCTGGTGGGGAAATTAAAAAGATCTCAAAATAATTTGACATCAGCCATTCCACCAAGTGGAGGACATTTAAAACAACTGCGAACATGCCCAGGTCTGGCAACATGACAATGACCCAAAACATACCAGTAAATCGACCAAGGACTGGCTAAAACCTAAGAAGTGGAGAGTCCTGGAATGGCCCAGTCAAAGTCCAGATTTTAATTAAACTGAGATGCTGTGCAGTGATTTAAAACAAGCTTTACATGCAATAATCCCCTCAAACATCTAACAGCTAAAAGAATTCTGCATTGAAGAGCTGGGCAAACTTTCTTCAAATCAATGTCAGAGGCCACAAGAATGGTCTCAGTGAAGTGCCCAAAGGGGGCAACACTAGTTATTAGAGGGTAGAGTGTCCTAAAATTTTCCTCCATTATAATATGCATTTTTGTTCAGAACCTTTGTTTTATGAGTAAAACAATGTTAATTTTGGTTGTTTAATTTAATTCAATTCAATAACTTTTTTTTTCATAAATATACAAAAACAATATTGGGCAGTGATATGTGAACATTTCTTAATAAAGAGCTGACTTCATTATGGTGGCCTAATTTTTTTTTTACTTGACTGTATATATACAGGGGTTGGACAATGAAACTGAAACACCTGAAACACAATAATTTATTAGTATGGTGTAGGGCCTCCTTTTGTGGCCAATACAGTTTCAAATTGTCTTAGGAATGACATGAAAGTCCTGCACAGTGGTCAGAGGGATTTTAAGCCATTCTTCTTGCAGTATAGTGGCCAGGTCACTATGTGATGCTGGTGGAGTTAAATGTTTCCTGACTCGTTCCTCCAAAACACCCCAAAGTGGCTCAATAATATTTAGAGCTGGTGTCTTGCTGTCTTGGTCACAGATACGCCAGCAAGACCTGCACCAATTTGTCCTCTTTTGAACTTTGGCATGTCACCCATGTTGTGTGCATTGCAATATTTTAAGCAAAGATGTGCTCTTACCCTGCTAATTGAACCTTCACACTCTGCTCTTACTGGTACAATGTGCAATTAATGAAGATTGGCCACAAGGCTGGTCCAATTTAGCCGTGAAACCTCCCACACTAAAATTATAGGTGTTTATATATATATATAATACAGTAATGTACAGAAGTTTTAGGCAGGTGCAAATAAATAAATGCTGTAAACTATGAATGCTTTAAAAAATGGAAGTGTTAATAGTTTATTTAGTAGTTATTCTGTCTCTTCATGTAATCCCAGACAGACTCAATGATGTTGAGATCAGGGCTCTGTGGGGGCCATACCATCACTTCGAGGAATTATTCTTCTTCCTTTTCTTCTTCTTCTTTACACTGTAGATATTTCTTCATGATATTGGCTGTATGCTTGGGGTCACTCACTTTGCATTTTGCAAATTGATTTAAAAAAATAATTAATTATTTATATTTTTGAAAGCATTCTTAGTTTACAGCATTTTTTCACATCTGCCTAAAACTTTTGCACATTACTCTCTCTCTCTCTGTCTCGATAGATAGATAGATAGATAGATAGATAGATAGATAGATAGATAGATAGATAGATAGATAGATAGATGTGTGCGTGTATGTTAGTCGTGGTAAGAATAGTACACGGCTCCACTGATATAAAATGGAAAATAAATAGTTGCTATACGCAGGTTTTAACATCTTGTTTATTACACTTTCGGTAATACGTGTATACGCAATTAACTCATTGTATTGAGTTGTTGTTCTATTTAGCCAAACGGTAATCGATCCTACACCCTACTTTGGATAAAGCCGCATACTTTTATGCCGTGCGCGTGTGCGCGTCAATCCTCGCGCGTCAATCCTCATGTTATGGTGCTGCTATTGATACGATAATTCGTCACAGAAAATCCAAGCCCTGAATTTAAATACCAACTTTCAGGCTGCAGAACAGAAAGCAGGTTTTCAAATAAATTATGTACTAAAACAGCACTTAATCATTATTATTCATTATGTGCGTCCTGGCGTCGGGTTGTGCTGTATATAAAATAGCTATTTCTAAAAGTAATACTCTAAACAGGAACTAAAAATAAATAAAATTAATAAATAAACGAATGGGAATTATAATCAGGATTTATTTAAAATAAATTTAACTGTACAACATACACAATAATTCATTCATAGGGCATGTTGGTGAGCATGCAACGGACATACAGTATACAGCCCCAGCAAGCGCCAGGTGCGCCGTAAACACGCTGCTTCTGTGAAACATACTAGAGAAAATGATTGCATCAACAATTCTTACTTTTTTATGTTTTACACAAATATGTTTTGTGTATATACTACTGTGTATATATAACTGCCGAGACGCTACCGTTTATTTACTAAAGGTAGCATTATTCAATGAGTGTATAACTGTAACAGAATATAATAATAATAATAATAATAATAATAATAATAATAATAATAATAATAATAATAATAATAATTCATTCATTCATTCATTCATTCAATTTCTTCCGCTTTATCCTCTATTAGGGTCGCGGTGGGGTTCCCCATGCCCATCCAGGGGAGAACGTCTCGGGCGCTGGGCAAATAGACCCAGGACAGGGCGCCAATCCATCGCTGAATAATAATAATAATAATAATAATAATAATAATAATAATAATAATATCAATTAAATCAGTGGCCCAAATTAGCCTCCGTTTGGATTTTGTTGCGTTTTCATTTCTGTGTTTTCGGTCGATGGGAGATGACATCAATTTGCATATTGACGTCAGAGTCAGAACACGAAGCCATTGGTCGGCTTTCGCCTAAATTTGCATATTAGTTTCGGATATTTACCCTCATTTGCATATGAGTTGTTACATGTGAAAATGTAATTTCGGATATTTGCCCTAATTTGCATATTAGTTTCGGATATGTACCCTTATTTGCATATTAGTTCTTACATGTTAAAACAGCGTTTTAATTTTTACTAGTGGAAACTCATTTTTTGATATCTGCAATTCAATTTTTACTAGTTACAAAAGGAATTGTAGATATCTTAAATACAATTGTTACTAGTAACAACATAATTTTCACTAGTAAAAACTGCCATTTCAGATATCTGAAATGCAGTTTTAGATATCTGAAATGTAATTTCAGATATCTGAAATTATATTTCCACTAGTTACAATTCCAGGCCCAACATATCAGTAATTTAATTTAAGGTATCTATAATACAATTTTTACATGTAACAATACATATTTTTACACGTAGAAATGACATTTTGACTAGTGAAAATTCGGCTTACAGATATCATTAATTTAATTGTTGATATCTTAAATTCTCTTGTAACTAGTAAGAATAACAATTTCAGATATCTACAATTGCATTTTCACATGTTGAAATGGAATTGTTACTAGTGAAAATGTGGTGTTCTATTTCAGATATCAACAATTACCAATTAAATGTTAAAACGGCTTGCCATATCAGATATGTGCTCTCATTTGCATGTCCATTTTGGATATGTGGGTGGGCCATTAAGCCATTGGTCGGATTTTACAATAATGTTGTTTCAGAATAAAAGTGTAACATGGCGGAGCAAGTGGTCACAAGAATACAGCAGAATTGCTACCAATCTATCTGTCTGTATGTCTCTGTCTGTACACAAAAATTTAGCTGTACAACATACACAATAATTCATTCATAGAGCATGTTGGTGAGCATGCAACGGACATATACAGCCCCAGCAAGCGCCAGGTGTGCCGTAAACACGCTGCTTCTGTGAAACATACTAGAGAAAATGATTGCATCAACAATTCTTACTTTTTTATATTTAAACATGTTTTGTGTTTATACTACTGTGTTTATATAACTGCCGAGAGACTACCGTTTATTTAATAAAGGTAGCATTATTCAATGAGTGTTTAACTGTAACGGAATATAATAATAATAATAATAATAATAATAATAATAATAATAATAATAATAATAATAATAATTTAACATCAATTAAATCAGTGGCCCAAATTAGCCTCCGTTTGGATTTTGTTGCGTTTTCATTTCTGTGGTTTCGGTCGATGGGAGATGACGTCAACCGCGTAATTTGCATATTGATGTCAGAGTCAGAACACAAAGCCATTGGTCGGTTTTCGCCTAAATTTGCATATTAGTTTCGGATATGTACCCGCATTTGCATATGAGTTGTTACATGTAAAAATGTAATTTCTGAAATGTAAATTCAGATATCTGAAATTATATTTTTACTAGTTACAATTCCAGGCCCAACATATCAGTAATTTAATTTTTACTAGTAAGAATTGAGTTTTAGATATCTGAAATTACATTTTTGATATCTATAATGTGAGAACAATTCGAGATATCTAAAATGAACATTTTTACTAGTGGAAATTGAATTGTTGATTTCAAGAATGAACATTGTTACTAGTAAGAAATGAATTGTAGATATCTTTAATTACAATTGTTACTAGTCAAAATGACATTATGGATATGTCGGCTTGTAATTGTAACATGTTAAAACTGAATTACAGATATCTGAAATTGAATTTGAATGGAGGTCTATGGCACAAGCTTTCTAGTAGAAATTGAATTGTTGATATCTACAATGAACATTTTTACTAGTGGAAATTTTATTGTTGATATCAAGAATGAACATTGTTACTAGTAAGAAATGAATTGTAGATATCTTTAATTACAATTGTTACTAGTCAAAATAACATTATGGATATGTTGACTTGCAATTCTAACTAGTAAAAATATAATTTTAGATATCTATAATTGCCATTACCGCTACTTATTAAATGTTAAAACGGTTGGCCATATAAACGCACAGAATTCAGCATAAACCTCGGAATTAGCATAAATAAAGATTTCTTGAGTAAAAATGCCTTACAAACCTCATGAATACACTGAAATCACCAAAAACATGAAGTTCAAAGCAAAAGTAAATCAGTAACTTGAAAATGTTCTTAAATGTACAAAGCACTTTAAATGAATTTATCCGTGAATTACATGCTTACATTTGTAACTTTGTTCCATATTATTGTTATTTAAGTATTGTTTCTGTAAACTGAACTTTTTAGCTGATTGCTGTTCATTTCTAGTGTTTTAAAGGAATTTGTGCATATTAGACATTCATTTAAGGAGTTATGCTGTACTTTTCAAGTTTACGTCGGTAAAGTTAGTTTGATATTCGACATTCAGCAGCCATTCGCGCTCTTCCATATGAATTTCAATTTTTCACTAAATTACTTATAAAAAATTATGACTAAATAGAAAACAAACTGCAATCATTATATTGCATCAAAATTCACTCTCTATTTAGGTAAGACGACCAAATGTATCCGGGACTGCAGCGAAAGACGGCTATGACAGCAAGAGTCCCCACAGTACATAAACATAAAACATTTACCCTTCTATGGATCAAAATTAATAAATATATTTGAAACATACTTAAGAACAGATATATAACTACACGTGACAAGTTCATCTGTGTTGATGGTTATTAATCCATCCATCCATTATCTTCCGCTTTATCCTATATTAGGGTCGCTGGGGGTTCCCCATGCCCATCCAGGGTAGAATGTTTTGGGCGCTGGGCAGATACACCCGGGACAAGGCACCAATCCATCGCTGGGCACAGACTCACACAGACATGCAATGATATGGGGCAATTTGGAGAACTCAATTGACTTGTTTTTGGACTGTAGGTGGAAACTGGAGAACCCAGAGGAAACCCACGCCGGACACAGGGAGAACATGGAAACTCCACCCAGATGGGGATTCGAACCAGGAATCCCTAGCACTGAGAGGCGAACGTGCTAACCACTAAGCAACTGTGCCACCCGTAGTTAATAATAATTAATCTAAAAATTCTAAACATGCATATATTGGCATCATAACCAGCAATTTGCTACTGTGACAAATGAATTTGCCAAAGAAATATGAAAGCAGTTATAGTTTAGACAGACAATCCTTAATTTTAGAAAATATCACACGAATTATTGTTTTTAATATATAAGAGTGGGCGGCACGGTGGTTTAATGGTTAGCATGTTGGCCTCTCAGCGCTAGGGATTCCCGGTTCGAATCCCCATCTGGGTGAAGTTTCCACCGCAACCCCAATATAGGATAAAGTGGAAGATAATGGATGGATGGATGAATGTACAACAGCAGAATAATGGAAACCACAGAGACACAGCTAGGGAACATACTACAACCTTCTACAACTACAACTACAACTACAACCTTTGGAAGTATATTCTTTGGTTCATTTTTGGTTAATTTTTTAAAGTTACAAATTCCTACAGTGAAACAGCAAAATGACACAATTATATAAAAACACTTGTAGTTCACAGAGGCACAGCTGAGAAATAGTTCCGTTGATTTTTTTCTCATTGATTAAACTGGTCCTATTCATAATTATTATTTATTTAATTATTTATTATTAATAATAATAATATTTATTATTATAATAAATAATAATTAATTATTATTTATTTTTTTTATTAAAAAGCCTTTTCCTAATTAAGGCTCTAATAAAACATTATGAAAAAACTATTTAATGAATGCAACATTGTTAGCGACCTTCCCCGGAGGAGGGCGGCTACGCGGAGTTGCTGCGTACGACCGCTCGCGCCTAGTGAGCGCTTCCTGGATACTGACCACGCGGGGAATAATGCATGCGTCGGTCCACGGAAGCACTCCCACGCATGCGACCTGCGCGGAGAAGATGCGCAGCGCCGCAACGTGGTTTAACGCGGGAGGAGAGTCCAGAAAAACACCGGGATAAAATCCAAAATAGAATTTATAAAAAATCGGTGACGGGACACCAACAAAAAGGGGGGAACAAAATGAACACAATAACATCGGGTATGATAAACCACAAAGACGTGCGCCGAAGAGATGGAAAACTAAGAATAAATACAAAACCAACTGAACATGTGCAAAAAACAAACCAATCACCCAACTGAAACAATTAAGGACCAAACGAGGGACAGGTGCCACAGGCACCTGTGACATACCCCCACCCCAAGGGTTGCGCAAAAAGGGAAGCAACCCAACAAAAAAAAAAAAATAATAACAAACAGTTCTCGAAAACAAAAAAGGGAGGGGGAAAGGTCCCTCTGGCGGTGAAGCCTGCTGGCTTCCTCCTGCTGACATCGTGGAGCACGTCATCTCGCTGCGGGGTGCGGCTGGCGGACCCATATGTGGCCCCTCATGGGTTAACAAAAAAAAAAAAAAAGCATTAAAAAGAAAAAATAAATAAATAATAATAATAATAATAATAATCTGGCCCGCAATTTGGTTTAATTATTTATACATTATGTTAATTTTTATATTTTATCTTAATTTGTAATGTGGTATTTGTGTGTTGTCTTTATTTTTGTGCTTACGCTGTGTTGCCTAGTGATTAGCGCCAGGCAATGCTGCGTAAGCCCAACCCACTCGTAAGCTGCACGTCTCTACATGTAACGGGTTGTACTCAGAAACGAAGCCAAAGTCGATGAACAGTATAACAGTCACTGGTGTAGATGTGTCGCTGGTGCTAATGAAAGACACAGACTCGTGTAGTCGTGTAGGAACTCCGAATCGCTTTACTCTTTTCCACACATATCATACATCTCTCGTGTGTCACACCTTTATTCGTCCACCCGCAACGCATACCTTAAGCATAGTGCCCATGTTAGAGCACAACATTCTACAACTGGTTTATTGAAAACAGCGCTCAAACCCCAGTAAACGTACTGATGGTGTAACGCCGCGATGAAGATGATCATTGACACTCGGGAAACCGAACTCTCCAGAGAGGTAATCCATAGAACACAAAGTAGCAGGGGAGCGCATTACCGAAGATCAGACGCAAACAGCCAACCCAACCGAACAGTTTAATAGAGAGATAAACAGGAAGTAGTAATCAGAACTCTGGAGAAGAACTCCCAGCACCACCAGTGGCAGGAAGGGGAATAGCAGGTACAGAAGGTAAAGTGGATGTGACACTACGCTACGCATGCGCTCACCATTCCCAGCAAAAACATTTGGTTAGCAAAAATGTCACTTTCGAAACTCTCAAAAAATAAAAGTACAAAAAGTAAAAGTTGACTTGGAAAAAAAGTACATATGTGTGTGAAAAACTCTTCTCAACTGTAAAATTTAATAAATCCAAGCACAGATCTAGACTGACCGATGCCCATCTCCAGTCCATCATCAGAGTGTCCACTGCAAACTCACTTAAAGCAAATGTGGCTCATTTGTGTCAGAAGAAGTACTGTCTAGTTACAGTGGCAAGCACTGAGCAAACACTGAATGTATTTGAATGTACAATGTACAAAATGTATTTGAATTACAATATGTCTACATAGTTATTATATAAATAGTTGATTTTCCATTTTCCCAATGCTTTTTTGTTGAAATTCTTTAATCTGGCCCCTCATCAAAAACACAGCCTGGTTAGTGGCCCCCAGGTAATTTGAGTTTGAGACCCAGAGTTACAGAGTGTGTTATGTGTTGTCACATGGTGTGGGTGTGTTGGGTCACGCCGCGTCATTATGTTCACCTGGTGTTAATCACGTTCCCTATATTAGGCACGCCGTCCCGTCTCTCGTCGCCAATGGGTCTTGTCTGTTCCTAGTGTCTAGTCACGTCCTCTTTGGCTCCTCACCTCGCTACGCCTCGTCTCGCTACTTACTGTTTATGTTTTGCTGTGCCTCGTACTGTTTCTGTCTTGTGCTGTGTGTACAGACCGTGTGCCGCTGTTACAACCTGCCCAGCCTCACTTCAGTCTGTTGGAGCCCGCGGTTTGGAACACGGCAGCTGACGTCATCTCACCGCGCTACTACGTCACGCTGCGCGCTCAGCGCTCCATGTTTCCCGCAAGCGTGATTACTTCCTAACGCCGCTCCACTACTGTTGTGAGGAATATCTAATAAACTGTGTTGTTGTATCTCCGCTCCAGACTGAGTTCGTTCCGGGTAGCGAATCCAACTCGCTCCGGTCTTTCGACCTTAACATTACCCATTGGCCATATGGATTCCTCGGGACAACTCACCTCGGAGGCGGAGTCGGCGCCATTACCATCTGCCCGACAACAAACCATCCCGGATTCACGCCTCGACATCCTCTTCAACCGTCAGGAACAACTTGCTGACTTAGTTAGCAACTTATCGCTCCAGGTCAGTTCTCTAGTCTCGTCCCTACCGGCCATGCGTCTCTCCGCTCCTGATCCCGCTAGCGCGCCCGCTACTGCTAGCCCCTCGCTCCAAGTTCCGATCTCGCCCGCGTTATCGTCCCCGCGTCCCGACGGAGCCGCGGTGCACCCCGACCCGTACGACGGGGATTTGCAGAAATGCCGAGGGTTCCTCTTTCAGTGTGAACTTTATTTCGGGATTCGGCCCTCCTGTTTCCCCTCCGACGCGTTCAAAATCTCGTTTATTATTGGGCTACTACGCGGTCGCGCGCTGAAGTGGGCCGAGGCCACACAGGGGGGCGCGTCTCCGCTCTCGTCCTCGTATGCCTCGTTTATTGAACGCTTTCGTGGGGTATTTGACCGTCCTGACTTCTCGGATGACGTAGATAGCCGCTTACTTTCGGTTCGTCAAGGCACGCGCTCTGTAGCGGAGTTCGTGGTGGAGTTCCAGATCCTCGCGGCTGAATCGGGGTGGTGCGAGCGTTCGCTGCGCGGGGTGTTCAGGCACGCTCTCAATGATCGCGTCCGCGACGAACTAGCCACCCGTGACCGCCCTCAAACTCTCCAGGGACTTGTCGACCTCGCCATACGCCTCGACGGCCGCATTAATGAGCGGCGCCGTGAGCGGTCACTCCGCGACACCGCCCGCTCCACTACCGCGCCCAAGGGCCTCACGTTTTCCCCGGGAACTACGTCTCCCCCCGAAACCGCCAACGAGCCTGAACCGATGCAGTTGGGGAGGGCCACCCTGTCCCCAGACGAGCGCTCCGTTCGTAGGGAACAAGGTCGCTGCTTCTACTGTGGCAACGCTAACCACCAGGTCATGAATTGCCCGGTCCGGCCAAAAGGGTTGACTCGACAGTGAAAGTTGGGGTCCTGTCGAGTCCTACCCTCAAACCCTCATCGCGTCGTCTGTGCCTCCCCGCGGTTTTCCTTTTGCCCAACCACAGTCAGCAGGTCGTTGTCCTCATAGATTCTGGGGCAGAGGAGAATCTTGTTGACTTCGACTTCGCCTCTAGTTTAGGTTTACCATTGTCTCCATTGCCCTCTCCTCTCCACACCGTTGCCTTAGACGGCAGACATCTCTCGCCCATCACTCATCGTACCCAACCTGTCTGCCTCCTCATTGACGGCAATCACAGGGAGGAGTTATGCTTCTCGGTGTTTCGATCTCCAGACACCCCCGTCATCCTAGGTTTCCCCTGGTTACAGACGCACAATCCCCACCTAGATTGGGTCCAGTCTAGGGTTCTCACGTGGGGGGTCCACTGCCACTCCTCCTGCCTTCGGGCGGCTGTACCCGCTGGTAATGCACCTGAGGGGAACCACCACACTGCGGTGGATCTCTCCGCCATTCCGGAGGTCTACCATGACCTAGGGGAGGTTTTCTCCAAGGACAGGGCCCGCCAACTTCCCCCTCACAGGTCTTATGATTGCGCGATAGATCTATTGTCCGGTGCTCCCCTCCCTTCCAGTCGCCTATACCCGCTATCTCGCCCTGAGAGGGAGGCAATGGAGAGATATATTTCCGAGTGTCTAGCTACGGGGTTGATCCGTCCTTCCACCTCCCCTGTAGGGGCCGGATTTTTCTTTGTTTCTAAGAAAGACGGCACCCTGCGGCCCTGCATTGACTATAGGGGACTGAATAACATCACAGTCCCCTACAAATACCCTCTGCCGCTTACATCCTCCGTGTTTGAGTCACTGCAGGGAGCCACTATCTTTACTAAGCTTGACCTACGTAACGCCTATCACTTAGTACGTATACGTAAAGGGGACGAGTGGAAGACGGCCTTCAACACTCCTAGTGGCCACTATGAATACCGCGTGGTTCCGTTCGGTCTTAGAAACGCCCCCGCGGTGTTCCAAGCCTTAGCCAACGACGTGCTCAGGGACTTCCTCGACCGGTTCGTGTTTGTCTATCTCGACGACATCCTGATATTCTCGCGTAATCTAAAGGACCATGTCCAGCTTGTCCGTTAGGTCCTTAACCGGCTGCTACAGAACAGACTATTCGTGAAGGCTGAAAAATGTAGTTTCCACCAACAGTCCGTCCCCTTCCTGGGCTTTGTGGTGTCTCCCGGGGCCATCAAGCCTGACACGGAAAAGATACGGGCGATCTGTGAATGGCCATGTCCTACCTCCCGGACCGAGCTGCAACGGTTCCTCGGATTCGCCAACTTTTATCGCCGCTTCATTCGGAACTACAGCACCATCACCACCCCCCTAACGGCCCTCACGTCCGTCAAGGTACCGTTCCGTTGGACGGCGGAAGCACAAGCAGCCATGGACCAGCTCAAGGCGTCGTTCACCTCAGCCCCCATCCTCGTTCAACCTGACCCGGCCAAACAGTTCGTCGTGGAAGTCGACGCCTCCAGCACAGGAGCTGGAGCCGTGCTCTCGCAACGCACCGACGAGGGCCGCCTTCACCCATGCGCCTTCATATCCAAGAAGCTCTCCCCCACGGAGAGGAATTATGATGTAGGCAACCGGGAACTCCTCGCCGTAAAACTGGCTCTGGAGGAATAGCGTCACTGGCTGGAGGGGGCTGAACAACCATTTGTGGTATGGACGGACCACAAGAACCTGGCATACATACAAACGGCGAGAAGACTGAACTCCCGGCAGGCAAGGTGGGCTCTATTCTTCGGTAGATTTAATTTCGTTATCACATACCGACCCGGTTCTCGTAATGCCAAGCCGGATGCCTTGTCGCGGCTCTTCTCGCCAGATGAGCCCATAACCTGCAATGACAATATCTTGCCGTCCAGCCGTGTTCTTGCAGGTGTCTCCTGGGAGGTTCTGAAGACCGTGGAGAAGGAACTTCTTAAGGAACCGGACCCCGGACAAGGCCCACCGGACCGCAGGTTTGTTCCCCCCGCCGCCCGCCCCGCTGTACTCAAGTGGGCCCATGAGTCTCGCTGGGCATGCCACCCGGGACTGTCCCGTACAGAGGAGATCATCAGGCGACGCTTTTGGTGGCCCTCCCTGTCCTCCGACCTCCGCCGGTTTATCAACTCCTGTGTCGTTTGTGCCCGCAACAAGGCGTCTCATCAGCCACCGTCTGGTCTTCTCCTGCCGCTTTCCATACCTGGGCGCCCATGGTCCCACATCGCCCTCGATTTTGTCACCGGACTGCCGAACTCTAAGGGCAACTCGGTCATACTCACCATAGTGGACAGATTCTCTAAATCAGTGCGCCTCATGGCCCTTCCTGGACTACCTTCGGCCCTTGCTACCGCCAGACTGATCTTCGAACACGTTTTCCGGATTTTCGGCATCCCGGTGGACATCGTATCTGATCGAGGCCCGCAGTTCGTTTCCCAGGTATGGAAAGCTTTTTTCAAATACTTTGGCACTTCCCTGTCATTAACCTCTGGAGGGCACCCACAGTCAAATGGACAGGCCGAGAGAACCAACCAGGTGGTGGAGACCACACTACGCTGCGTGTCGGCCCAGCACCCGGATCGCTGGAGCGAACATCTTCCCTGGGTCGAATACGCCATCAACACGGCACGCAGCTCGGCCACCGGCAGGTCCCCTTTTAATGTCGCCCTGGGCTATCAACCTCCACTGTTCCCGGAGGAACAGCAGGAGATTTCCGTCCCCTCCGTCAGCCAGCACATCCGTCGCTGCCGCCGGGTGTGGAAGAACACGCTCATTGCACTCCGCCAAGCCCGTTCCACCCTCTTGTCCTCCGCCGACCGCCGTCGCCGCCCAGCCCCGGCCTACAAGGTGGGACAGTTGGTCTGGCTGTCCACCCGCAACATCCCCTTGAAAGTGGAATCCCGGAAACTGGCCCCCCGTTTCATTGGTCCCTTCCCCATCATCAAAGTCGTAAACCCTGCAGCCATCCGTCTCCGCCTGCCCCGTCACATGCGTATCCACCCCACATTCCACGTTTCCCACGTCAAGCCGGTCACTCTGTCCCCGCTCAACCCCACACCCCGGAGCACCCCTGCCCCTCGCCTCATCGACGGTCAACCTGCTTACACCGTTCGTCGTCTGCTGGACTCCCGTCGCCGGGGCAGAGGCATCCAGTACTTGGTGGACTGGGAAGGCTACGGACCAGAAGAACGCTCCTGGGTCCCCCGTGCTGCCATCCTGGACCCCGCCCTCGTGAAGGAGTTCCATCGCAGGTGCCCGAGCAAACCGTCTTAGGGTGCCAGGGGGCACCCGTTGAGGGGGGGGCTATGTTATGTGTTGTCACGTGGTGTGGGTGTGTTGGGTCACGCCGCGTCATTATGTTCACCTGGTGTCACCACGTTCCCTATATTAGGCACGCCGTCCCGTCTCTCGTCGCCAATGGGTCTTGTCTGTTCCTAGTGTCTAGTCACGTCCTCTTTGGCTCCTCACCTCGCTACGCCTCGTCTCGCTACTTACTGTTTATGTTTTGCTGTGCCTCGTACTGTTTCTGTCTTGTGCTGTGTGTACAGACCGTGTGCCGCTGTTACAACCTGCCCAGCCTCACTTCAGTCTGTTGGAGCCCGCGGTTTGGAACACGGCCGCTGACGTCATCTCACCGCGCTACTACGTCACGCTGCGCGCTCAGCGCTCCGTGTTTCCCGCAAGCGTGATTACTTCCTAACGCCGCTCCACTACTGTTGTGAGGAATATCTAATAAACTGTGTTGTTGTATCTCCGCTCCAGACTGAGTTCGTTCCGGGTAGCGAATCCAACTCGCTCCGGTCTTTCGACCTTAACAGAGTGTAACTTTAGAACTATAAAGTCAATGTTTTTGGTAAGTAGGGAAACAATTAGCTGTGCCTATTAAATTGGCTGGCAAATTTACATCAGTTTTGGTTAAAATACTTATCTTTTAATACATATATGTTTATAAAAGAAAAAGTCGGCATGGAACCACCTTTTGCAATTTTCACATTCTATCTGAAAAGGAAAATGAGTGTATGTATAATAATTATTAAAAATTTTCATTTTAATAAAAGCATTTATGAATCAAACCTTGTGTTCTGTGTTCGAAAAGCAATAAGGCACTTGAGGTTGTGTATTATTTCTTTAATAAAGTGATATTTTATAGAATCAAATAAAAACAATTGTGATAATGAAATACTACACATCTTGCACAACTTTTGGACTAATAGTAGACTACAAAAAGTCTGAAAAAAAAAAAGTCTAAAAAAAATATATATATATAATATATATATTAAACAAAATTAACAAAAAGTACTCACAAAGGTGACATTTTTAAAAATGTAAATAAACTAAGTTAATTAAAATTACTTCAATGTTGTCAGCTTACGCTTACCAAGAAAAATTAATGCACAGGTACCACAAAGCAGCATTTTATCAGCATTGGCAGAGTATAGCAACATAAAGGCATTATGTATAGCCATACCATGAGCTGCTAATAAACAACAATTAGGGGCTAAAAATAGAGAAATAAGGAATAGCTAAACAGGGTGAAGTAGGAACAAGTGGGTGGTAAGAGAAAGTGCAGTATGCATGACATATGGCACAAAATATGAAATATTTCTTGGGCCACTGTGAGTAATATATTTTCAAGAAGAAAAATATCCAGTTGTTTTAAGTCATGTTACATGACTACTACAACAATTAATCAATCTATTTGTTCAAAAGCAGCATCTTGCACATATAATACATTTTATATAAACAATGTAATTTCACTTTACAAGTACTTACCAAAATTTTTTACTGGGTTGTATTACTTGCTGCCAATTTTTTTTGGGAGGACCCATAAACCACAGTAAGAACAGTAGTCATCTTTTGATTGTGCAAAACCAAGTTTAATAATTAAAAAAAATACTAACTAAATTAATTGCATTTGCATTTATTATATTTTCATGCAAAAAATGGTGCTTACCAGATGCAGACAAAATCTGCTCAGCCATTTGACATCTAAGACGTGCAATGTTTTTATCCATGGGGTCAATTTTAAAGGTGTTTGGGATGTCTGGTAAAGATTCTATGGTCTCTAGTGCCATCTTAAAGGTAAACAAAAATGAATAAGAAAAAATCATACAATAATTTAACATTTTTTTTATTTAAACATCAATTTGGCAGGCCTTCTAACAATTTTTAACCTAATTTATTGATAAAATCACCTGCATGACAAAGACTCCACAGCTTGATCCATCTGTTTGTACTGAATGAGCAAATCTCCCAGGTTTCCACTTAATGTTCATCCAGTCCTTTTTGCCATGTTTGTTAAAGCATGCTCTGAAATACTGTTTGCAAGAAATAAATCCAGATCTATACTTCTTACCAATTAAAAAAATCATAGTTATGACTTTAACACCAATTATTTTATAAATATTATTTTTTATTGTTGTGCATGATTATTCATTCATTCATTCATTCATTATCTCCCGCTTTATCCTCCATTAGGGTCGCGGTGGGGTTCCCCATGCCCATCCAGGGGAGAATGTCTCGGGCGCTGGGCAGATAGACCCAGGACAGGGCGCCAATCCATCGCTGGGCACACACTCACTCACACAGACACACTATATATGGGGCAATTTTGAGAATTCAATTGACTTGATCCATGTTTTTGGACTGTGGGAGGAAACCAGAGAACCTGGAGGAAACCCACCCAGACACGGGGAGAACATGGAAACTCCACCCAGATGGGGATTCGAACCGGGAATCCCTAGCGCTGAGAGGCGAACGTGCTAACCACTAAGCCACCGTGCCGCCCTGTTGTGCATGATTAGTCTTACTGAAATCTTAGTGCTGCTGCAGTGGAGTCATCCACTGTCATTGTCACCATTTGCAGGATCAACCACAAAAATCTGTTTTGACAGTGCATGAAGGTACTAGAGACAAATAGAAACAAACACAAATGTTATATGGTCATGTTATATATGAATGAAAAAGTTTAATATATGATAAATAAAACCATAGTCAAAACACCTAAAACTTACTATGGTTATTCAATCTTAATGTTACACTAGTTTACAGTAGCTGTTGTGTTGCAATGTGACACATATGCCTTTTATGACAGATTAAGTGAAATAAACTAATATGAAGTGACAACTCCATAGGCTCAAAAAAATATAATTTAACCTAAGACATCATAAGACTAATTTTATCTCTAGCTATTTTGTAGCACTCTGGTAGACAGTTACCTTGCTTACACTGCCTACTATGAATAGCACACAAGTTTACTTGCTACCTATTAATAAATTCAACCTTGTGACAAATGACACAGTATACATATATAAATAATAATAAATGCTTTTCCATCCACCTGCCACTCATGTAATTGTCATGGGAGGGTGATATATATGTACAAATAGGTCTACATCAGTAACAATCATATGCAGATGTCATTAATCCTTTACTAGTGTTTTTATATGTGGTATTTTATATCTGTTATGTCATAATAGTTGCTCCAGTATACAGTATCATATAAAATTAATATATAAAACCAACCACAAAATTCCAATGGCAGTTGTTTACGTTGACCTAACTATTAGCCCCATCATATGCATCAAAGTTAACTTTAGGAAAGAAAGTAACAAAACATTTTAAAAATTGTGTCAAGAATACATTTTTTACACGTGTATTTATATATATATATATATATATATATATATATATATATATATATATATATATATATATATATATTGTAACAGGTGCCTAGGGCACCTGTCACCGTTTCTGTGTTTCCCTTCGTTCAGCCCAGGTAGGCTATTTCTTAAATTTTTCTTTGGGGGGGCCGTATAGCCTCGTTCTCGCGGCGCGCTCCGCCGTGTCCGCAAGTGCGCCGTTATGCGGAGCCTGCCGTGCCGGAGCCGGGGGAGCGACTCGAACAGTGTGATGACGGAGTATGGCGACTCCGATGATGAGTGGTTGTGGAGGTATGGCTATGAGTCGCTTCGTGCGGAGGATGGCCTCGACCTGGTCGAGGTGTCCGATGATGAGGCGGGCGACTCATACCTGAATGGGCATATTCTGCCCATACGCACCCTCCTCAACTCTGAGGAGTTCTGGACTGATGGTCCTGTCCGGTTTGTAAAACCCCCTGTGGCGAGACCCGGACGCAGAGTGCGTCGCCGGCGTGGAGGCAAGACGCAGCGTGCGCGCGGCGCAGCCGCGGAGCGCGATGCGTGCCCTGCGGGGCAGTCACGTGACGCGTCCGCGCCTGGGTCGCGCTGCGAGGGGGCGGTACTGGAGCCGGTACTCGAGTGTGTGAATGTGGATCCATGTAGCGTGAGTGTGGTGTGTCCCCCTGTCCCGTCCGTCTTCCCGGTGTCAGATATGTCCGTGTCTTTGTGTTTGGGCATTGCGGTGGGGGTGTACCTCTATTGTGTACAGAATGGCGATCCCGAGGTAGAGGTTCACCCAGCCTGCGTGCCCGCCGAGGTCCGCCCAGTGTGCGTGCCCGCCGAGATCCGCCCAGCGTGTGTGCCCACCGAGGTCCTGCCAGTATGCGTGCCCGCCGAGGTCCGCCCAGCATGCGTGCCCGCCGAGGTCCGCCCAGCGTGCGTGCACGCCGAGGTCCTGCCAGCATGCGTGCCCGCCAAGGTCCTGCCAGCATGCGTGCCCGCCAAGGTCCTGCCAGCATGTGTGGCCGCCAAAGTCCAGCCAGCGGGCATTCCTGCCACGGACCCGCGAGCCTGCACATCTGTGATGGTCCAGGGGCAGCACGCCGCCCAGCCCGAGGTCCAGGGGCCGCACACCGCCCAGCCTGAGGTCCAGGGGCCCCACGCCGCCCAGCCCGAGGTCCAGGGGCCGCACGCCGCCCGGCCCGTGGTCCAGGGGACGCACGCCGCCTGGCCCGAGGTCCAGGGGACGCACAGCCAGGGGGCATCCGCCTCGCCACGCAGCCAGGGGGCGTCCGCCTCGCCACGCCGCCAGAGGGCGTCCGCCTCGCCACGCCCCCAGAGGGCGTCCTCCGGACCACGCCGCCAGAGGGCGTCCGCCTCGCCATGCCGCCAGAGGGCGTCCGCCTCGCCATGCCGCCAGAGGGCGTCCACTCCTCGTCCGCCGAGGGCGCCCACCGGACCATGCAGCCAGAGGGCGTGGCCCACTCCTCGTTCGCCGAAGGCGCCCATCGAACCACGCAGCCAGAGGGTGCCCACCGGACCACGCAGTCAGAGGGCGTGGCCCACTCCTGATCCGCCGAGGGCGCCCACCTGACCTCGCAGCCAGAGGGCATTCGGCACGCCTCCCCTGCAGAGGGCGTCCATCTGAGGGCACCTGCCAAGCCCGGCTCAAGGAGGGCGGGGGACCCCCCCCCCCCCCCCGGACTGTTATTATTTTTTCTTGGTCACGACTCCCCCGTTGCGCGACCGCAGGGGCGGTGGTAATGTAACAGGTGCCTAGGGCACCTGTCACCGTTTCTGTGTTTCCCTTCGTTCTTTTGAGTTAATTAACGTTCATTTATCATTAGTTTAGTTAATTAACTCTTTCTTGTTATTGGTTGTTTTGGTGCATGTGGTCGGATGTGTTTGTGTATTTATTTCCTGTGTTTTCCCGTCCTTGTTGCGCGTTTTCGTTTCATGTCCACTCGTTTGATGTACCTTTGTGTGTGGTGTCACGTCACCATAATAAATTTGTGTTCCTGATACCTGCGTGCCTAGCTCCCTTCTGCGCGTTAGAGCGCTGCGGCTCTGCGCTTCCTATGCGCAGCCGCTTTATCCCGAGGTAGACGAGTGTGACATATATATATATATATATATATATATATATATATTTATTTATCAAGTCAAGTCAAGTCTATTGTTCACATGCATAGTTATACGCAGTGAAATGCTTGTACGACCCGAGGAGAAGTCGCGATGGCAGCTGAACACAGAGGCGCTATCATAAGAAATAGGCAGAGAATAGGTGGTAAAAAAACAACCCGCTTCCAAACTATGCTTTAATAAGCAGAGGTTGGGGGTCCGAAAAAAACACCTTTTAGCACACAAGCAAATACAAACATAAAAACATGGACAAGAAGAAGCTGTAGGAGACTTGTCCAAAAGGGATCGGAAAGGACGGGCAGTCCATAGGAGAGACAGGGCAGAGCAGTTCATCAGGAAACCATAGCAACAGTTCCTCTAGGAGGAATTTCAGTAGGCAGCTCTTTCAAGCTCAAGGCTGATAAGGGAGCCAAAAAACAGATAAGACTCAGTTTATTTTGATGACTGATCGCAGCCATTTTAGCAGCTCGAAACAGCTTGTGAATTCCTGATCTGTAACTCATCAAAATTCGCTCGCAAAGCCGATATCCTCTCCAAGATCAATTCCATATGGCGATTTAAAGTCGCAGTCTGAGTCCCTATCGCTCTGCCCAGCACATCAATCATGTTGGGCAGTTTCCTGGGACTACTGACAACTGACCCAACCCTCTTAATTTTGCGATACACCAGGGCCATGCATAATCCAATCAGCAGAAATCCCAGGATCATAAATCCAAATAGGTAGACATCTTACATGGACAGGGGGGCCAAACACACGATCCCCCAATTCCCCCAGGCGTCCATCGTGTATCCAGATGCCAACGTGCTGTCCGGGCAAGATGATTCCCCCGAACCACGACTTCTCGTCAAGAAGACTGTGTCAATAGGGTTGAGAGACCATTTAATTAGTTCCATATTTTCATTTTGAAGAGTAGTGTTATGATAAATCCCGCACGTACAAGACAGAGAAGCCAAGCAGGAATGAAAGGACGGAGAGGGAGAAAGTGCGACTGCTTCCTACGAGAGCTGGATAGCTGGAGAGCAAGAAGCTGCATATATATATATACACACACACACACACACACTTATCTTACTTAAATATAT
>JAFMOC010000898.1:0-66806 GCA_019802505.1 Corydoras sp. C115 | reverse complement strand
GACTACTTTTTCCCCCGAGTGGACCCTGGACCCGAGGGGACCACTTGAAACCCCGAGTGGACGCCTTGTGACCCCAGTGGGCCCATGAAAGGGCACCGGCCCCAGGGTCCCAGGGAATTTGTCCCCCTCAAAAAGTCCTTGGTCCCGGGGTCTCTTTGTTCCGAGCTTTTTAAAAATGTCCTGGAGGGAAAAAGGGTTTTCCCCCTTTAAGGGAAACATAGCCCCGCGGGGGGTCTTGCGCCGGAGCGGGGTATCCTACCTGCGCGGGGACCCGACTCCACTGCCTCCCCACCACCCACCGGACCGCCCTCTAGGGAATGCCCCAAACCCCCCACCCCCTCGACCCCCCGTCTCCTCTCTCTCCCCACCTGGAAACACAGGGGGACCCAGTACTTGCCCAACTGTGCATTATATTGTCCGGTTTACCGGACGGACCGAACCCCGTACAAAACTGACCCCGGACGGCATGCCCCGCGGAGAACCCCTGGAGCACTATGCGGGGCATCCAAGGTGAATAGCCGGAGCATCGCGAGGCGAAATCGAGGGGGTCCCCTAGGAAGACACCAGAAAACTGCTGGGGGGGGATGCGGAGTGTCACCCCAGCCCCGCGAGACGCTGCAAAGGGGGAGCGCACGGGGCACCGGGGGGCACGCGAGGGGGAAACAGGGGGGACAGTGAGTAACACATTTAGGTGAGCCCCTGTGAAACGTGAGGGGGCGTTGGGACCTGCTGATGTCACCCCGGGGTATCCCGCGGCTCGGTGCGGGGGAATCGTGGGGCGGAACGCGAGGCAAACCCAGGAAGAACCGGAGGGGCAAAAGAGGGCCGCGCCGGAGCAACCGGGGAAAAAATCTTTGGGGGGCCCTGCGCGTGTACCCCAAAACGCAGGGAAGCAGCACAATCCACGCGAGGAAATCGCGAGCGGAAAAGCAGGAAACGACCGCGGAGGGCTGCGAGGGCTAAAACGGGGGGCCACCGAGAGGAATCGCGGGGAAAACCGTGAGGAAACACGTGGGAGGGGGGCCTCGAGGAACCACAGAGAGACGCGGAGAGGTAAATCTCCACAGGAACGTGGAAACCACAAGAGACCTGCAAGGGGGAAACCCCAAATGGGAAACGGGGGAGGAGACGCGCGGGGGCTCTGAGAGAAAGCGAGGGAAAAAACGCGCTGAGGGGAAACCTCTCCAATGCACGTGAAAACGCAGCCCCACAAATCCGTGCGGGGGCGCGGGGTGCGGCGCAAGGTAAAACGGCGCGGGGTGCGGGGCGGACGGCGCGGGTGAGGCGGCACCCCGCGCGGGACGCGGGACGAGACACGCAGCGCGAGGCAGAACCAGCAGTGAGGGAGAACTCGCTGAAGGGGGCCCCGTGGAGTAAAACGACCGCACGAGGAGGGCAAAGGGGACCGGGGGCGACCCCAGTCCCTAAAGGGGTCCCCGTGAGAAAGGACAGGGGGACGCGGGTAAAACCCGGGGACCGGGAATCTCCCTGGCGGGGGGCCGGGGAGGAGGCGGATCCCTCGCGTTTCGACCCCGCGGTCGGATCTCGGGGCGGATTCCCGGCCTTTTCCGCAGTGAAGCTGCCCTTAAACCCCGTCCAGAGCCCCCCCAGGGGGCCCACTCAAACCCCGGGGCAACCGGGCTAAGAATGCCGACTAAAAAAGGGCTTGCTGAGGTGAGACACATCCCCGGTGGCCCATAGGCCCTCGGCCCACCTCAGCGCGGGCCCCCGGGGAACGGGAGAGGTGAAAAACACCCTCTCTGGGTCCGAAAGCTCCCATGTGCCCAAAGCAAAACCCCCTGCGGGAGCTTGACCAAAACCCGGGGGGGGAGGACATCTCCCCATACTCCGGGGGACCCGTAAATGCCCCCCTTTCCCCTTAAACCTCGAGGAGCGGTTCTGGGGCCGAACAAACCGGCGTGGCCGGCGCCAGGCAAAGAAAGCCAACGCCACAGACGGGGCAACAACTGGCAGGGTGGCCGAGTTAAATAGCCAAACTGCTGCACCCCGGGGACTCGGCTAAAGGCGGGCAAATGCCGATTTTTAAACCGGTGCTGCGTGGAGGAAGCAGCTAAGGCGTGGCTAACCTGATTTAAACACCCAATCTGCAGCAAAAACCGCGGGCTAATGGCGTGGCTACCCCCGATCTAAATAGCCAAATGCAGAAACGAAATCTTGGTAGTGCGGGGTTACCCCGTCTATAAAGCCAAATGCTGCTGCTAAAAACTCGCAAAATGGGGGGCTAACCCGATTAAAAATAGCCAATCTAAAAAGCTGGAACCGGGTTTCACAAGGGGCTAGCACCGAACTAACGCGTACTGATGATACACAGAAAACACCCCCGGGCGAAACGGGAAACGGGCCTAACCGGTCCGCAATAAACCAAAAAAAAAAACAAACCCGGGACGAAAGCCGGTGGAGCAGGGGGAAAAATTTTTTTTAAAAGTTGCTTACCCGGAGAGGTCTGGATCTGCTACTGTTGTTCGGGTCAGCTTCTGTCAGAGATGGGGGGCGTCCCGAATAATGGGGGAGCGCGGTGCAGTGATGAATCAGAGGCCACACGACCCGTGAAACACAAAAAGCCCCCTTTAAAAGGGATAAAAGGGGAAAGCCCCCTAGAAGGGGCCGAAGCTTAACAACAAAGAAGTAGGGGCAGTGGGAACCGCGCGGGCACGATAACTCGTACCCAAAGTACTCGCATAAGGGAAAACGCGGAAAAACCCCTGGGTCCGAAGAAAAAATTTGAAATAAAACCACCACACGAAAACCCCGACGGACCTTGAGTCCTCCAAAGGAAAGGGGCCCACCTACGGGAAAACCCCAAAAAGGGGCGAAACCCGAAAAAGGGGGGCAGGTAGGGGGGGCCCACCCCCCCAACCTGACACCCATCCACGTGAACCTTTAAATGAGGCGTCAATTAGAATGCCGGAGAAATCCCACGCCCCCCTTCTGTTGAGAGGCGTGGTGAAAGAGAGCTAGTAGATGTATAAGACGCAGGTCTTACATCTGATGTCTGTCTTTGCTGTTATAACAAATAGAATTTTCCCATGGTGGGTCTAAAGGGTTATCTATTTTTAAAAAGTGCTATATAAATAAATATATTAAACTTGTGTTTTAGTTTTGTGTTCTATCATGTTCTTGTTAATCCAGTGTCTCATATTTTTGAATAAGCTCTTTGCTAATTGTGTACGCCACTGATCTTTGAACTTGTAGTGTTATGTCGTATCACACGCTAGATGTCTGTATTAGTCCGGTGTCTTCTGCATTGAAGACTATGCTACCATCTACAGCTCTGGACTTTCTCCATTCCAGCTGTGGCACACCAACAATTTGTGACAATAACTCCTCTCTGAATGTGTAATAACATAACGTGTACAATAACAAATTATAATGGAATTGTTCAATACTATATTCATTTTCATTATTTCATTATACATCTAGGGTCGCATCCAGGGGAGAACATTTCGGGCGCTGGGCAGATACAACAAGTACAGGGCACCAATCTATCGCTGGTCACAAATGGAACATGGAAACTCCACCCAGATTGGGATTTGAACCGGGAATCTCCATCGATGACCACTAAGCCGCCTATAAAGTATTCCTATTCTGTAAAAATCATCCAATGTGATTTTCTGGATTTTTTTTAGATTCTGTCTTTCACAGTTGAAGTGTACCTTTGATAGAAATTAGATGTAGGTGTACAATTTGTATCAAAAATTGATTTTTCCCAGTAGTTCCCCAGAATTTTAGTAGTCTAATGTATTTTATTTTATTCTTAGTATATTATGCTCTATTACATTTTCAGAAAAGCCTTTTTTGATTTATATATTTTTTACTATTTTACTACTTATGTAATACTATTCCTTTGCTGTTATAACAAAGTGAATTTTCCCATGGTGGGTCTAAAGGGTTATCTATTTTTAAAAAGTGCTGTATAAATAAATAAACTTAAACTTGTGTTTTAGCTTTGTGTTCCATTATGTTCCTGTTAATCCTGTGTGTCTCATATCTTTTGAATATACTCTTTGTTAATCATGTGCATTACTGATCTTTGTTCTGCTTTGTTTTGCAAACCTTTATTCATCACCAAGCTATACATCAGATTTTCATGTTTAGTAGAACCTGTTTTTGAGGATCCCTTTTATTGCAGTATTCTTTAGATGTACATTATATTCCAGTTTTAGTCTTTGTTGTATTTAAAATAAACATGTGTTTTTATTTTACATCAGCACACAGATTATTCATTTTAATAAACTCCATTATTTAATTAATCTTCATCATAAAATCTGCAGAACAGAGTGCTATACAACTCCAAAACAAAACAGACACACTCTTAAATATTAAGATTTAATAAGTGTATAATTACATCGTGTATGTCACCAGTCTCATCAAGAATGTAATGTTTGAGTTACAGAAGATTCATTTAGATTATCACTACAGACATAATTAGATTATATTCATAAATAATTTTATTATCTAGGATAAAAAAAAATATGTCGGTGTACTGTACTGATTTAAAATCCTGTTTCTCTCAGGAATGTTAATGCTGATCTCTCCAGTTCTTTCAGTCCCTCTGTTAGGAGTTTTTGTATAATAACAAAGGAAATCCCTGCTGCTGCAATACTTCCTACACCATGTACCAAACTACACAGTTATTACACTTCTACTTAATCTGAATGTGAAGTTTAATGCCAGTTTCCAATAACCAGACTGTGTTTTCGATGAGGGGCCAGATTAAAGAATTGCAACAAAAAGAAGCGGGAAAATGGAAAATCAACTATTTATATAATAACTATGTACACATATTGTAATTCAAATACATTTTGAACATTGTATATTCAAATACATTCAGTGTTTGCTCAGTGCTTGCTACCAGAAACTTGACGGTACTTCTTCTGACACAAATGAGCCACATTTGCTTTAAGTGAGTTTGCAGTGGACACTCTGATGATGGACTGGAGATGGGCATCGGTCAGTCTGGATCTGTTCTTGGATTTATTAAATTTTACAGTTGAGAAGAGTTTTTCACACACATATGTACTTTTTTTTCCAAGTCAACTTTTATTTTATTTTTTGAGAGTTTTGAAAGTGACATTTTTGCTAACAAAATGTTTTTGCTGGGAATAATCAGCTCATGCATAGCGTAGTGTCACATCCACCTTACCTTCTGTACCTGCTATTCCCCTTCCTGCCACTGGTGGCGCTCGGAGTTCTTCTCCAGAGTTTTGAATACTACTTCCTGTTTATCTCTCTATTAAGCTGTTCGGTTGGGTTGGCTGTTTGCGTCGGGTTGCGTTTGGTTGGCTGTTTGAGTGTCAACGATCATCTTCATCGCGGCGTTACACCATCAGTACGTTTACTGAGGTTTGAGGGCTGTTTTCAATAAACCAGTTGTAGAATGTTGTGCTGTAACATGGGCACTATGCTTAAGGTATGCGTTGCGGGTGGACGAATAAAGGTGTGACACACGAGAGATGTACGATACATGTGGAAAAGAGTAAAGCTGTTAGGGTTGGGAGTGCCAGGCCACTCCCCCCTGTTTTATTTTCGGTGTTTTTTTCCCATTCCGGGTTCCCGTAGGTAGGGCCCAACCCCTTGAGCTGGGATTGGTTCCTACCTGATCACATGTGGCCTGCTGACTACACTTAAAGCGCGCATGCGCCCTGAGTCAGCAGGCCAGCATTGTGTACAGTATATATATTTATGTATATATAGATGTTACGTCGGGTGTCTCGCTAATCTGTTTGCTTTTTGTTAGAGTTTGCTCCCGGCACATCCCGCCGTGCCTTCAGCGGCGTTCCCGCTGATTTCAGCAATAAATCTCTCCTTTGTTTGCTTACCTGGTCGCCTGGCTCGCTTCTTTGAACCACGCCGCACCGCGTTGCGCTGCGATCGAACGGACTGCACCGCCCAATGTAACTGAAATGCACACACCCCGCGAAGTCCAGGTGTCCTCGTCTGGGTAAGCGCCCCGTATTTGTCTTTTTATTATCTCCGCGGCCGCGTATCCCGGTTATCGGTTCGTTCCGGCCATAGGATCTCGTTAGCGGCGTTAGCATCGGCGCTAGCTCCGCCATTAGCCGCATTTCCCGGCTGCAGCTTCGGCTGCATTAATTTGGCGCTAGCCCCGCCATTAGCCGTGCTGTTTGGCTGCAGCTTCGGCTGCATTAACCCGGCGCTAGCACCGCCTTAGACGCGTCCTCTGGCTGCAGCATCCCGGTTACTTTAGCCCGGCACTAGCCTCGCCAATAGCCATTTCCACGGCTGCAGCAATCGGCTACATTAGCTTGGCGCTAGCCCCGCCATCTAGTTTTGCTGCAGTTCTTGCTCCCCGGAGGTTGGAGCGATGAGGGGAATTGACCGGGTCCCGGAGTATGGGGAGATCATGCTCCCTCTCTCGGCCCCGATCAAGCTTCCGGCACCCTGCGACGGGGTGGCTTTGAAGGGTGTTTGAATTGGTGTCCAGTCGGGAGCTGTCGGACCAAGAGAGGGTGCAGTTTTACCTCTCCCGACTCCTGGGACATGGCTGAGGTGGGCCGAGGGCCTAGTGGCCAACGGGGACGACTGTCTCACCTCAGCCAGCCGGTTCGAGACGGCGTTCCTGGGCAGGTTCGCCCCGGGTCCAGATGCCCACTCCGTCGGCAAGCACCTGGACGCAGTGAAGAAACGGTTTCACCGTGGGCGGGGCAGTAATCTGCCGCGCGAGCCTTCTGTCTCCACCGGTCACCCGCTCCGCGAGCTATTCCTCGCCGCCAGTAGTCCGCCTCGCAGACGCCGGACCAGGGTTCCACCCTGCGAGCTGCCCTGTGCTGGCAGAGAGCCTCTGCGCGAGCCGCTGCGTGAGCCGCCCGGCCCCACCAGCCACCCGCTCCGCGAGCTATTCCTCGCCGCCAGGTGGCCACCTCGCAGATGCCGGACTGAGGTTGCGCCCTACGAGCTGCCCCGTGCGGTCAGCGACCTGCGGCGCAGTTTGCAGATTGCGACGTTGTCCTGCGTCACACTGTGCGCCAATCGCGAGCCTCCGCGGGCAATCAGCGAGCCACTGCACGCCGTTTGCAAACCGTTCTGCCCGCGTATTGAGCTGCGTCGCGCCGCTAGTGCGTCTCTGCTCGCCGTCAGCGAGTCCTCGCTCGCCACGAGCGTTTCCCTGCTTGTCATCTGCAATCCGCCGCTCACCGCCAGCACTCGCCAGCCTGCCGCGCCGCAGGTCGTCCCGCTCCTCCGGTCCCTGAGCCCACGTTAGTCCCTCCGGTCCCTGAGCCCGCGCTAGTCTCTCCAGTCCCTGAGCCTGCGTTGTGCTCTCCTGCACCAGAGTCCGCATTGTGTTCTCCCGCACAAGTGTCCGCGTTGTGCTCTCCCGCACCAGTGTCCACGTTGTGCTCTCCCGCACCGGAGTCCGCGTGGTGCCCTCCCGCATTTGGGTTCCATCGCCCTTGCACTCACAAAGGGCCACGGCGCCGCCGCGCTCACAAAGGGTCATGTCTCCCCCACATCCTCAAGGGGTCACGTCGCCCACGCGCTCGCAAAGGGCCACGGCGCCGCCGCGCTCACCAAGGGTCACTTCGCCCCCACATCCTCAAGGGGTCACGTCGCCCTTGCACTCTCAAGGGGTCACGGCGTCGCCGCTCTCACAAGGGGTCGCGCCACGTCCGCATGCTCAAGGGGTCACGTTCCCCTCGCACTCTCAAAGGATCATGTCCCCCTCGTGCTCTCAAGGGGTTACGGTGCTCCCGTATCCTCAAAGGGTCACGTCACCCCCACATCCTCAAGGGGTCACGTTGCCCTCGCACTCTCCAAGGGTTACAGCGTCCCTGTATCCTCAAGGGGTCACGTCACCCCCGCATGTACAAAGGGTCACGTCGCCCCCACATCCTCAAGGGGTCACGTCACCCTCGCGCTCACAAAGGGCCATGGCACCGCCGCGCTCACAAGGGGTCGCGTCGCCCCCGCAGCCTCAAGGGGTCACGTCGCCCTCGCGCCCTCAAGGGGTCACATCGTCTCCGCTTCCTCAAGGGGTCACGTCGTCTCCGCTTCCTCAAGGGGTCACGTAGCCCTCGCACTCATGAAGGGTCTCGACGCCCCCGCATCCTCAAGGGGTCACATTGCCCTCGCGCTCACAAGGGGTCACGACGCCCTCGCCCTCACAAGGGGTCAAGGCGCCGCCATGCTCATAAAGAGTCACGTCACCCCCGCTCCCTCTAGGGGTCTCATCGCCATCCTCGGGCCCTCTGTTAGTCCTCGCCAACTTCGCGCCATCCTCAGGCCTCGCCGCCGTCGCGTCCTCACAAGGACCCGAGCCCCCTTTTGTTTTCTTTTTCTTTTCCCCGGGTGCATTTGCCCCTTGGTTGTTTTGGGGGGGTGATATGTTAGGGTTGGGAGTGCCAGGCCACTCCCTCCTGTTTTATATTCAGTGTTTTTTTTTTCCATTCCGGGTTCCTGTAGGTAAGGCCCAACCCCTTGAGCTGGGATTGGGTCCTATCTGATCACATGTGGCCTGCTGACTACACTTAAAGCGCGCATGCACCCTGAGTCAGCAGGCCAGCATTGTGTATATATATTTATGTATATATAGATGTTACGTCGGGTGTCTCGCTACTCTGGTTGCTTTTTGTTAGAGTTTGCTCCCGGCACGTCCCGCCGTGCCTTCAGCGGCGTTCCCGCTGATTTCAGCAATAAATCTCTCCTTTGTTTGCTTACCTGGTCGCCTGGCTCGCTTCTTTGAACCACACCGCACCGCACTGCGCCGCCATCGAACGGACTGTGCCGCCCGATGTAACAAAAGCGATTCAGAGTTCCTATTACTATACGAGTCTGTGTCTTTCATTACCACCAGTCTACACATCTACACCAGTGACTGTTATACTGTTCATCGACTTTGGCTTCGTTTCTGAGTACAACCCGTTACACGTAGAGACGTGCGGCTTACGAGTGAGTTGGGCTTACGCAGCATTGCCTGGCGCTAATCACCAGGCAACGAAGCGTAAGCACAAAAATAAAGACAACGCACAAACACCACATTACATATTAAGATAAAATAAAAAAATGAACACAATAATGTATAAACAATTAAACCAAATTGCGGGCCAGATTATTATTATAATTCTTTTTTTTTTTTTAATGCTTATTTTGTTAACCCATAAGGGGCCGTATAAGACTGCATCTTTGAGATCCCTGATCTAGACCATTGAGTGCATGTTTGTACTCAGTCATACTGTCCTTCCATGCAACCCTAAATACCTCTAATTTAGTTTGTCTCCATTTACGCTCCATGGTTCTAGTGGTTTGTTTTAGGGCACGTGTTTGATCATTAAACCATGGAATGAGTCTTTTATCTTTAATTCTTTTTAGTTTAAGTGGTGCGACGCTGTCTAAGGTTGTAGAAAACACGTGTTTAAGGTATTCCACTGTGTTTTCAAGTTCTTCGGGTCCTGATGCTGGTTTAATGTTTAATTCAGGTAAATGTAGGAATGAAGCAACAGTACAGGAAATGATTGTACGCTTCATATCATATCGCTGTTTAATAACTAGATCAATATCAATTTCTAAATCGTAGGTTATCAAATAGTGATCAGAGATTACCTCATGTAGTGGAACAATAGTTAAATTATCAATGTTAATACCATGTGATGAAGTCTAATGTATGTTTACAGCGATGTGTTTCACCAACCACACTTTGAAAACCCACTAGACTCATTTAAATTAGCCTTTGACTCTATCCTTGATTCCATGGGCATTACTCAAAGTGAACATTGAAGTCACTGACTATTAAGGCCTTGTCTGAGATTACTATGTTAGAAAGAAATTCACCAAATTCTTTAATAAACTCTGTATATGGGCCGGGAGGGCGGTATACGGTAATAAGTTGCATTAGATTGTATTTATTCTTCAATGCAGATGAGCTGCCAAGAGCTTCGAAGGATTTTGACTCATACTTATTAAGTGTTACATTTATGTTTTCTTTATAGATCATAGCCTCTCCACCTCCTCGTCCACTAAGACGTGGTTTATGACCATAAGTATAACCAGGTGGAGAGGCATCGTTTAATGCTATATATTCATTGGCCCTAATCCAGGTCTCTGTTAGACAAAAGACATTTAGGAAGTTATCAGTTATTATTTCTTGAACTAGAGCTGATTTTGATGAAAGTGACCTAATGTTTAATAACCCAAGTTTTAACTTAAAAGTGTTTCTTACATTACTTTATTGTATTGATATGAGATTTTATTTTTTTTTTGGCACACTTTTTGGACTCTTTGTTTTTTGCTCACTGCGATACTTAACTGTCTTAATGGTATGGGATCTAGTTATTGTGAGTGACGACTACTGGCAGTTCACAGGCAGTTGGTTAGGCCATTCTGTCTGCTACCTGGCCTTGGTTCTGAATTGTCAATTTTTATTCCTATCTGAAAAAAAATCCCTATCGGCTATGTTATGTGACATGAGCACAGCACCCTCCCAGGAAGGATGGATGCCGTCCCATTTCAAAAGGTCAGGCCTTCCCTCCAAAGTAGACCAATTATCAATAAAGGTAATGTTGTTTTCTGAGCACCACTTAGACATCCAGCAATGCAGCGACCATAACCTGCTGTAGGTTTTGCTGCAATGCCACTGCCTATTACCAGTAGCATTGTTTTGTTGTTGGTTTTGGCTCCTCCGGAGGGTTCAATATAGTGATGACTTCTTTTGGCGTTATGGCTATGAGCTGAGGAGGATATTGATTGCCCCATTGATTGCCTGCTTTTACACTTAGGAACTCCCCTGAGCTTTGGTCAGATTACCATTTGGGTTCAGCTAACACTAGAAAGGCTAAAGCCGCGTACCTTTACGCCGTGTGCGTCAATCCCCCGCTCCCCTGCGGTGTGCTGCTATTGATACGCTAATGCGTCACAAAGTCCAACCCCTGAATTTAAATGCCAACTTTCAGGCTGCAGAAAAGAAAGCAGGTTTTCAAATGAATTATGTACTAAAACAGACCTTAATCATTATTATTCATTATGTGCGTGCTGGCGTCAGGTTGTGCTGTATATAAAATAGCTATTTCTAAAAGTAATACTCTAATCAGGAACTAAAAATAAATAAAAATGATAAACGAATGGGAATTGTAATCAGGATTTACTTAAAATAAATTTAACTGTACAACATACACAACAATTCATTCATAGAGCATGTTGGTGAGCATGCAACAGACACATAAAGCGCCAGCAAGCGCCAGGTGTGCCGTAAACACGCTGCTTCTGTGAAACATAATAGAGAAAATGATTGCTAAGTTCTGTAAAACAAAGCTAAAATGTAAATACCTCTAATAAATGAAGCCAGTGTGGAACCATAATGCATAATAATTAATTTATAGAGCATGTTGGTGAGCATGCAATGCACATAGAAGCAACGTGTTCACCGCGCACCTGGCACTTGCTGGCGCCATATATGTCCGTTGCATGCTCACCAACATGCTCTATAAATTAATTATTATGTATTATGGTTCCACACTGGCTTCATGTATTTGAAGGATTCACATTTTAGCTTTGTTTTACAGAACTTTGCAATCATTTTCTCTATTATGCTTCACATGCAGCGCCAGGGTCACCGTAAACATGCTGCTTCTGTGGGGGACACCAGGGAAGGCACCCACACCTACTTGTTGAAGGGCCAGGTCTCTAGCCATCCGGGAGAGGCATCCAATAGCCGTCCCGGTAACACAACAGCACCAGCTCCCCACTATCATCAGTCTCCTTCTGTAGTTGACTCCAGACCTTTGGCACCTTTGGACATTCGTTCGGTTCCTCTCGCCCGTGCTCGCTCGGTTCCTCTCGCCCGCTTTGTTTGGTGTTTATTATATTAAATCGCTTGTTTCTGGAACCTGCTGCCTGTTTGGTGTGATTATCACTATTCTTACCCGGACCTTGGAGCATACGTGACACAAAGTAAGTACTTGTGCACCATGTGCAAGACTCCAGTTAATACAGTTGAAGGATTTGCATAAAGTCCACTGCTCCAATTGGCTAGGTTTTACCCCAATTCCATCAGTGATCGCTGTGCTTCACCAGGCAATCTAAGTTATATGATTTTTCTCTGTCCCTCGCTACATAATTTTTGGTCCAGTTATTTATTTATTTTTTTCCCCCAGAGACAGTTAGTTAGATAATTGTGATTTTGATCGATGCACTCTTTGTACATTCTTGAAGTCTGACAGGTAAATACGTATTTTTCTAATTGCCCCAGTCCACAAGTTATCTGGAATATTAGTCCCTAAATCCAGCCAACGCTCAACCCAAACTTGGTCGAAAGCTACAAACCTGTATCACTTTTACCTTTCCTGTCTAAAACACTTGAACGGGTGGTATCTACACAGGTCTCCAGGTTTCTTAATCAGAACAAACTCCCATGATCCCTATCAGTCTGGTTTTAGGTGTGGTGACTCCACTGAGACAGCATTGCTTTCTGTGATTGACTCACTTAAATCTGCCAAAGCTAACTCTCAATCCTCTGCCCTCATTTTGCTAGACCTTTCAGAATCTTCAGATTCTGCTGTCCACTCTATTTGAATTAGGCTTTTCTGATAATATACTTGAATGTTTTTGATCCTATCTAACAGGAAGAACCTTCAAAGTGTCATGGAATGGGGAGATCTCTAACTCTCACCAGGTACTCACTGATGTACCTCAGGGCTCTGTATTCTTCTCACTATACACAACATCACTGAGCACAGTCATTCGGGTGCATGGTTTTTCTTACCACTGCTATGCCGATGCCACTCAGCTTCATTTGTCTTTTACCCCTGACGACACCACCATCTCAAATCGGATATCTGCCTGCCTCACCGACATATTTGTTTGGATGAAGGCCTGTCAAATTAAATTTAGCACAAACAAAGCTTCTCATAATCCCAGCTCGACGCCGAGAAGACATTCGACAGGGTGAAGTGGAACTATTTGTTTTTCATCCTAGAGAAGTTTGGCTGCTGCCCTGAGTTTATTTCATGGGTTCGTCTATACGCTGCTCCAACTGCCTCTATCCTCACCAATGGTACCTTCTCATCACCCTTCTCTCTTGGACATGGAACGTGTCAAAGCTGTCCACTCTGGCGCTTACTATTTCATTTAGCCATCGAGCCATTGGCCATCTGGCTATGTCAGCATCAAGGTTTTGAAGGGATTAAATGTCATAACTCTATTAATAAAATCTTCTTATATGCAGACGACCTTCTTTTATATGTTTCCAATCCCACTTCTTTTCTCCCCTCCATTTTAGATATCCTCCAAAAATTTTGCAAAATATCAAGCTATAAATTAAACCTTCAAAAGAGTAGCTTTTCCCAATAAATGTGGCTGCCCTCTCGGACCCACTAACCTCTTTGTCTTTTCGAATTATGCACAGAAAATTTTGATACCTGGGTGTCACATTTACCCATTACTTCAAACAATTATTTGAGGAAAGTTTTACTCCACTACTTGATCGGACCTCATCAGATTTGAATGTATGCTAACACCTTTTGTTTGGAACGGCAAACCTGCATGTTTAAAGCGGTCGTCGCTCCAGCTTAGGAAGGCGGATGGGGGTTTAGCCCTACACAATTTCCGCTTCTACTATTGGGCCTGCAACATTCATAAAATAATCTACTGGTCCGAAGGTATCTCTGTGGATAACTGCCCAACATGGGTCCAAATTGAACTTTCTTCTTCACGGCACTCTCTTCACTCCTTAAGTGCTTCCCTTCCAACCCGGTAACCCGCGATTCGCTAAAAATCTGGATTCAGTTTAGTAAATGCATTGGCCTTCGAAACGGTTCAATTCACACACCCATTTTCATACCTATCAATTTCTCCCATCCTCTATGGACTCAGAATCCTTCAAAGATGGACAGAAAACAGTATTACAACCATTAATGATTTATATGTGGAAGTAATGCCCTTTACCTCATTAATGGTGAAATACGATTTACCCAATTAATAATAATAATAATTATTTGTTTACCCAACAAATAATCTGTTCCGTTTCTTTCAGATTAGGCACTTTGTGTCTAAACACTCAATAATTTCCAAACCGACTCGAAATCCAAAGTGGATCGTATACTGGCTTTAAGACCCTCTCTGCAAAAAATAAAATCTTCCATTTACAACATCATCAGTTTGACAGACCTTGCCCCTACTAGCGACCTAAAGTCCACCTGGGAGCAGGATCTCTGATGAACAATGGGTCCGCATTTTGAGTAAAATGCACTCCTCTTCTATCTGTACAAAACACTGCCTGTTACAACTTAAAGTGGTGCACAGACTACATCTTACAAATGCCAAGATGTATTTCCAGACAGGTCTGATTCCTGTGCCAGATGTGGTCAATCACCAGCAGAAATTTGCATATGTTTAGGACCTGCGGTCAACTATTGGCCTTTTGGTCAGATGTTTATGGGACACTAAGCCGGGCGCTGGAAATACCAGTGGATCTTAATCCTATCATGGCACTATTCAGGATCCCCCTAAATTTCCAAATTGCAGGGAAAAAACTGCGAGTGATTGCCCTCCAGGAACAGGAAAAACAAAAGCGAAACACACAGCTGGGTCAGACACGCTGGAGCCAGAATCCCATAGCACCTCACGAGTCCCCGTGTAGTGCGTTCTTGGAGAACACAGTGAACAGACCATACTGCTAAGCTGTGGCCACGACCACCGAGGGCCAGAAACCACAACCGAGAAACTTCTGCACTGGCAGAGTTGAAAAACCGGCCTAAATTGGCGGCAGCCATGATGAGACATACCTGAACTTAATAATCAGAAGATGAGGAGTTTTCAGTGCCACATAGCCAAAGCAAACAACAGAGGGTATAAAATAGAGGGAAAACTATTTTATATAATAGTTTCACCCAGGAAATAAACCTAGGTCCAAAACACAATCTGAGACACAGTCAACGAGCGGCGAACCGGCCTAAATAGGTGGCAGCCATGATGAGACACACCTGTACCTAATAATCAGGGGATGAGGAACAGTGATTGGAAGAGCCCAAATTAGGTAGAATGGTGGGTGTGTAACATATCACATTAAGTAATATTCAAGAGTAACATTAGAGAATAGATAATGTCCCTTAATAAATCCATTTTGATCTGATGAAGTAATATGAGGCAGGAGAGATTCCAACCACAAAACTAATATTTTGGCAAAAATTTTATAGTCAACTTTGAGCAGTGATAATGGTCTATAATGGTCTGTAAACTTGTAAGTATGGAATCAAACCTTTTTTTTTTAAAAAATCAGTGGGAATTCCAAGTATTTCATCTAGATGAATAGGTGAAGCGAGATTAAAAACGTGTCCAGAATCCACTGTTTCAAATGGTAAACCATCAAACAAATGTATTATTGCAACATCGTCATTAAATGTATCTCGGATGTATTGATGTTTTATAAAACTCCTGAAACAAGTTGATATTGACAAAGGATCTGAGCACATTTCCATCATTTCCATCCCTAATCTGTGAAGTATATCTAGCATTGAAATGGGCATTAAGACGATGGGCCAACAATTTTGAGTGTCTACCCCCACTTTTACAATACTTACTATGAGCCGCTTAATTTCCTTTGTGGTCAGAAGGTGAATTTGGTGAATCCTTATGTAATGATGTTGACAGAGATATAGATATAGATAGAATTGATAGATTAATAGAATTAACAGATTAAATAATATAGAAGAAATAATATGTGTACAAGGGTGGCACATTGGCTTAGTGTTTAGCAAGTTCGCCTCTCAGCGCTAGGGCTTCCTGGTTCAAATCCCAATAAAAAAACAACAACTATATCTTGTGAGAGGGGGGCTTGATCAGAGATAAGGATTAGGTGATAATCAATTGAGCATATGTTAGGAATAGAGGTGGTATTTAATGAAGCAAATGTACTTTTTATTGTACTTAAGCAGTGTTTTTAGGTATCTGTACTTTACTGAGTATTTCTGTCACTTAAAAATTTCTGTCATTTCAAAAGAAATACCTGTACATTTTACTCACTGCATATCCAAAACAGGTTTGTTTCTTTTTTTGACTACATTTACTTATAGATCAATTATATTGCTTTATTCCATTCATGCAGCTAATAAAGATCAAATCCGAATCCTATTGGATTTTAAAACGGGGAAGGCGGGAGGAGGCAGGAGGTGGAGAACAAAGCAAACTTGTTATTGAATGGCAAAAACCAGGCAAAAATCAATCATTATTTAAACAGGCTGTCTCAACAAACATATCATGGTGAAGGAGATGGTTGTGTGGGGCAAAAAATTAATGGCATTTAGTGATAAGTGATATACACACAGAGGAATTGTCCTCCACATTTAACCCATCCGTGCAGTGAAACACACACACATGTACACACACTGGTGAAGTGAGGACACGTGCCAGAGCGGTGGACAGCCTTGAATACAGCGCCTTGGGAGCAATTGGGGTTAGGTGCCTCGCCCAAGGGCACTCTAGCCCAGTACTTGGTGGTATCGGGACTAGAACCGGGGATCATCAAGTCACAAGCCTGGTTCCTCAACTACAAGCCCATGTGAAAAATAAGACTGAAGTAAGGGAGCAATATTGTATTTCAGGTCCATTTCATATTTAATATATTTTATTTGGCTCAATACTTTAGCCAGTGTTCTGACGAGTTGTGCTATGCTTACAGTTACTTAAATAAAACAGTAGTTCTAAGTTTAAAAGTTAACTCTTATTAAGCTCTAACTTCCAATATTTAATTTAATCCTGCTAGTTAATGTTAAAATGTAAGGCTCACGAAAGTAAGGACACTTTAAACACATTATGCTTTTTATATTAATTAGAATTTTGATTGAATTTTAATGGTGTCCCTTACTGTAAAGCATTATACTGAGAGAATGACGTCATGTCCCAACTAAATTGGTCAATATTCATAATCAGTAAATTGCCAACCAACATTATTCAACCACTGCTTTGGTAAACTATTTTGCATGTCAGAACATTTAGAAGATTTTATTAAAATGTCAAGGCCTTTTAATGTACAGATATGTCTGATAATTACATGGTTTGGATAATTGGATAGGATACAAAAAAAAAAAAAAAAAATTATGTAGTTGTCACGATCTGTATGGAAAGAGTAGTCTGGAGACGTGGATGCAGAACAATGATGATTTATTGAAAAGCAAGGCAGAGGTAGGTTAATGCAGGAGGAGCAGGGATTAACTGGTTTGTGGCCAACTGGACCCAGGCTGAGGTATGGCACCTGTAACGGGATATTGGGCAGAGCACAACACCGAGCAAAAAGAAAAAAAAAAAAAAAACAAGCAGCAGAGTTATCAGAAAAACACTGTAGTAAGAGAACCCTACACTGGCTATGCGTGAAGAAACGGGAATTAATCTAGTGAGAGTGTCTTTAGTAGACAAAACAACAAACCCTAAGACAGCACAGGCAAGCGTGAAAAGGAGAGTGCAAGACCACACACAGAAGGAAGAAGTAGTGGTGAATGTGAAAGATAGAGAGAGTCGGTGAACTGAACACGACGTCGAGCAGATGAAACCGAAACTGAAACAAACAAGGGGAGGGGAGACAGCGAGAGGGTTAGTAAACAGATGCGAAACGTTAGTAGACAGAGTGAACACGGATACACTGACACTCACAGGTGGTGACGCACCAGCGGAGCGGGCTAGGGGGAGCACCAACTCCGCCCCAACCGGCCGAAGCCGAACCACCTGTGCGGACGGACAAAAACTAATATTGCTCCCGGGACACAGAACTCTAGGGACAGGGTGAATGATGGAAATAGAGGGTAACTCAAAATAATGTTGGGAGCAACAACAAAAGCACACAGACGTTCACTCATTCACACAAACACACGCTACGCTAAAACACGGAAGTGAGTACACAGACGCTACACGCTAAACAAACAGATGCGCACTCACCCAGACCAGATAAACCACACGACAGAAGCGGACAGGTACAGATTAAGGATAAACAGGAAAAAACGCTCGGCATGTATAGCAAAAACCAGGGACAATACTTCGCGTCTGTTCAGTCTGAAAACAGCGTTTAAATAGAGATAAACGACCCATCAGAATAATCAGCCTCACCTGGTGACGGAGAGAAAGCGGAACTAGAAGGCGGGGCTGAGAGAGCGAGTGACAGATCGGGACAGAGAGACAGAGGCAGAACCTGGATTTCTTACAGTAGTAAACTGCTTTAGTTTGTTTTTATGTAATAGCGCTTGTGCACTTTTAATTTACCATGTCAAAATGTAATTAGAAGTTATTTTTAAATAAATTGTTTTACTTTTTTACATTAAGTACATGTAGATGCATGATCTTTTTTTTTACTTTTATACTAAAAAAAAGTTGATGTATGATTATTTTTTAAGTTATTATTTTACAATATACTATTACTTTTACTTAAGTAAGGGATTTCAGTACTTCTGCCAAATTCTTGGTAATGAAAAAATAATCAATACGGGAATAACAATTATAAGCATGACAATAATGGGGAACGGATTTATTTGTGGAATTATAATGCCTCCAAGGATCACAGATATCGTAATTAGAAAAAAAAAAGTAATCTACCACTCAGGATATGTGTGAATTATGGATGATAGTTGAGGAAGAACGATCCAGTACAGGATTCAAATCACCTCCTTGTAGCCAGATTACAATTTTTATAACACATTTGGCTTACTTTGGCACATTTTGGCACATCTCTAAATGTCCAAATGGTTTCTGCCTAGACCATCCTTTAAAAAAAAACAGTGTAGAATCATAGAGCTTTGTATTATGTTCATGTAATTGTAGTGTTGCCTTCATTGAAGTATTGCCATCATACTGTTATTCACTAACTTAGAATTTTTACATTTTTAGCCTAGCTTTTTTTATTGTTTTATTACAATTTACACAGGAATACTACAGTAACTGTCACAATGTTTATGACACTTTTTAAGGATCACTCCCTGTGAGTGTCCTGTGTTCAGTCACATGTGAGGAGTCCTTAGGGGTACACACCAGCCGAATTATTAAGGTGTCAGTCAGGTTAGGTTATCAGACCACAGCGCTGGGAACAAAAGTGAGGAACAAACAACTCAGTGCAAGCAGTGAGGTTTATTATAACAAATTGTTCAAAGAAAGAGAGGGCAGTCCTCTCTTTTATACACACACGGTCCTGCCCTGTGCACGCAGGCATCAGAGTGGACCCATCATCCTAGTCTAACATTCAGGTAACTATTCTACCCTATAAGGAGTTGTTCTCCAGTTATTGCAGATCCTGAAGCAAGAAGAGAAAACAGGAACAAGATGTGTAGAAAGAAAAGGCCCCTCCTTTCTTGGCAAGAAAACAGAAACACACACAAAAAAAGCAGAACATCCAAAATCTTGCACGGTCCGTATTTCCTACTGAGGCCATGTGTGAAGTCGATTTGCCATTCTTGGAAAGGTGTTTCAGGTTTTGGTAGCACTTGATGAGGTATCGGCTTATGTTGGTTATTTTGGGCGCATATTAAACATCTATCTAATATTAGGTTTACGTCCTGTGATAATTTGTCAATACAGAAAAGTTTTTGCATATCAGCCAGTACCCCTCTTCGTTCACGATGTGTAATACCATGAAAATCGGGAACGAGAAACACTGTGCAGCTGCGGGGGAGACACAAACGACCCTGTGTGTCAACAATGACCCTGTGTGTTGATGCCAGAAGGAAATGTCGTCAGGGTTGGCTGATGCTTGTATTATGTCTAGGTCCAGACCAGGAAGAATGGAACTAACGTGATGGAATTGAGACACCGCCGCTACCTGCAAGAAAGGTGACATGATTTGCTTTTGCAGCACGATCGGTGGAGTTGTTGCCTTTTGCCTCTGCGCTGTTGCCTGATTGGTGAGCCTTTACTTTAACAATAGCTAGGGTGGTGGGGAGATGTGATGCAGTGATCAGATCCTCAACCAGGGAACAATGGGAAATGAGTTTACCATCGGCGGTGGTGAACCCTCGTTATTGCCAAATTCCCCCAAAATCATGTGCCACCCCAAAAGCATACCTAGAGTCTGTGTAAATTGTAACTGCCTGATCAGCAGACAGGATGCAGGCCCGCGTCAGAGCATACAACTCAGCAGCTTGAGCTGATTTGAAAGGAAGTGCATATCTTCTATCACACCAGCTGAGGAATCATATATCGAGTAACCACAGAAATACACCCCATCAGATGGTTTTGAACAGGAACCATCCACGAACAACTGTTTACCATGGGTTAGGGGGTAAGAGGTCAAGTCTGGCCGTATGCACGTTTCGACAGTGATCTGTGCCAGACAGTCATGTTCACAGGATAAGGCCCCAAGCGAATCAGGAAGTAAAATCAGCCGTTTAAGGGCTTCTGCAATATTGTCAAGAGATTTGTGTGCTTTCACCACAAGATTTTCAGTAGATATGAGAATGGTTTCATATCCACTTCTCCTTTGTGCGGACAAGTGTTGTGTATTTAGATGGCGCAAAACGTATTGTACCTTATGTGTGGTATGTAGAATCAGGGGATGTGAAAGGACATTTTTTTTCTGCATCCGTTATCATCAATAGCGTGTAGGCAGGCAGGAAGTCCTGCCACCGTGTTGTCTAATGTCTTAGAAAGGTATGCGCATGGTCTGAGACCCCACCGTGTGGAAGCGACGCCATTTCCCTCTGTCACCCATAGGTGAAAAGGTACCTTGTAATTAGGTAAGCCCAGGGCAGGTGCTCTGGTCATCTGGGCTTTTAATTGATGAAAAGCATTGTCCATTTCTGGAGTCCAGATGAGTTCCTTGTTGGGATTTTCCAGATGAGTAAATGAAGCACGGAGCAGTTTATCATGCAGCGAACAGTCTGGGATCCATTGGCGGCAGTAGTTGACCAGTCCCAAGAACGCCATCATGGCCTGTTTTGTAGCCGGTTTTGGCGTGGCTGTTATGGGTGATATTCTGTCCCTGGAAAGACTTCTTGAGCCCTGTGTTAACTCATGTCCCAGATAATGAACAACAGTGAGACAATATTGTAATTTGTCACGCGATACCTTGAATCCTTGTTTTGACAAGTGGAGCAACAGTCTCAGGGTGGCCTCCTGGCAGGTGTCAAAATCCTTAGCAGAAACCAGAAGATCGTACTTATACTGCAGCACCAGAGAGCCCGGTGGAAGGTCCAGCTCGGCCAGCGCATCCCTAACTGCTACTGCAAACACAGCTGGTGAGTCAATGTAACCTTGTGGTAATCTAGTCCAAGTGTATTGCTGCCTGCGGTGGGTGAAGGCAAACAAATGTTGAGTATCTTTTTCAACAGGAATGCTGAAAAAGGCAGAGCAAATGTCAACTACCGAGAAATAACTGTGTTCATTGGGAGGACATTATGGTGGGCACATCAGGTACAACAGGCACGCGAGGTACAATGATGTCATTAATTTTTCCGCAAATCCTGAGTGAAACGCCATGTACCATCAGGTTTAGGCACTGAATTAACTGGAGTATTATAACTACTTGTACATGGGATTACCACACCCTGCTCCAACAACAGACTGACAGAACAGTGTCGATGCCTTTGGCCTTTTCTTCAGAAATAGGGTATTGCTTAACAAACACAGGAGGGTTTTTACTTTTGCCTCGTAAGGCTGGCAATGAACCAAGCCAACGTCGTTCTTGTGAGTCGCCCATAAGCAGCTAGGTCCTAAAAATGCTGCAGGAAGCGGTTGCTGTACTGAAACCATACTGTGGGTTTTCGTGGTCAGATTGCCAAGAGTAATTGAGGAAGTTTCACTTGTGGCGAGAGTGAGACGAGAACCACTGAATATTGATAGTGACAACAAACTCATCAAATCCCGGCCCAACAAGTTAAAGAGACAATTTGGCATAAAAACAAAGCAATGTATTAATTGTAATTTATCTTCCACCAATTCACATTCTAAGGGTGGGGTGAAAAATGAATTAAAGTGTTTTCCATCCATTCCCACAGAACTGATGGACCGTGATGACAATGAGCCCTCATGACGAGAGCCGAGTGAGAATAAAGTTGCCCCAGTGTCTACTAGAAATGGGAAGTAGGCCCCGTCCACCCGTAAATCTAGGGTGGGTAAATCACAATTCAGCTTTGAATGAGTAGTTATATTTAAAAGGGCATCATTGACCATTCCGGACTCCCGATCCTGTGGGCATCAATAACGAGGTTGGTACGGGCCCTGGGAAGGAGCCCAGGACTGATGTTGGGTTTGAGATGGGTTGCAAGGAGCCTGATTAGGGCCTGCATATTGTGGCTGTGACTGACTTGGCACACCCCGTTGCCCCTCATCCTCTTTCTGCACTCATTCCTCCAATGACCCTCCTTTTTGACAATAATGACACTTGCCTATCTTCCTGTTCTTCCTTACCTGATTAATTATCTCTCCATCCTTTCTTCTGGGTTGGGGTTGGCCCCCGGACTGAACACTCAAACATGCCTTATTCCCCTTCACTTCAAACATGCCATCAGCTTCCAATACCCATAACTTCTGTCCTAAATCTCTCAAGGATGATAATTGAGACAAATCAGGATAGATCTTGGATACCGGTGCAGGTGTAGGCACAGGTGGGTTTTTTGGGCTTCTCATAAGGCGGAGGTGACATGGGCCAAAAAGGTTGTTCTGGTGTCGCAGGAGATATGGTGTCGGGTTGACAACAAGATGTATCTGTGGGCATTTTAATTTCGCCCTTCGATTTTTTTGGAGGCTTAGGTATATCCTTTAGGACCTTTTTGGGGGTGAAAATTTTCTTAAATTCATCCCACACTGCTTTCATTTCATACCAGGGTTTTCCGAGGACAACAGCCCCCCTTTTTTCTAACCCGTAAGTGGTCATCAGGTAGCTTTTCATATGCATAACAACCTACAGCCCACCCACCCCCTCTGCCTCACAGGTGAAACGCTAGGTAAAAACTGCATTCAAAGGTAAATTCCCTGAAATTCAGCCTAATGCTATGCAAGAATGAACAGACTTTATGCAATGAAAATTTATTGAAATTGAACATACTTTCAGTGTCTACAAATACAACTGAAGTGTTTTTACTTCTAAATATAGACATACTGTCACAAAGTGGTTGTAAGGATTGGTCTGGAGACGTGGATGCAGAACAAAACAGGTTTAATAATGAGCAAGGCAGAGGTAAGGTAGTGCAGGAGGAGGATTGTTCAAGGGAGGCGTTGCCAACTGGACCCAGGCCGGGGTGTGGAACCTGGACGGAGGACTGGGCAGAGCACAACACCGAGCAAAACCAATAACAAAATAAAACAAAGCACACAGATATAATTACGCTGTAGCAAGAGAACCCTACACTGGCTATGCGTGAGGAAAAGCAGAAACGACTAGTGAGGGTCTTTAGGGTAGACAAAATAACAAAACCTAAGATAGAAAGGACAGGCGTGTCAGAGGGAGTGTTAGACAAAAACCTGAAGGAAGAAAGCGTGGAGAAAGTGCTCAGAGAGGTACGGTGAACTACACGGGACGACGGACAGCTCAGAATCAGACTGAAACAAACAAGGGATGGGAAGACAGCGAAGGTGTTAATGCACAGGGAAGGAAACAACGTTAGTTCACCGAGAGAGAGAGAGTATTAGTAAATAGATGGGAACCGTTAGTATGTTTGGTGAACACTGAGACGCGGAAGCCCTCAGGTGGTGACGCGCCAGCAGAGCGAGCTAGGGTGAGCGCGAACTCCGCCCCAACCGGCCGAAGCCGAACCACCTGAGCGGACGGACAGAGACAACGATCGCTCCCGGGACGCAGGACTCTAGGGACAGGGGGAACACTGAAATCAGAAAGAGGATTAAACAAGACACTGGGAGCGATCGAAAAAACACACAGACGTTCACTCATACGACAACAGAGACTAAACTAAACACAGAGGTGAGAGCGCAGATGCTAACAAAAAGCTAACACAAACAGACGCACACTCACCGAGACCAGATACACCACAGGACAAAAACGCTAAGAGAACAGATAGAGAACAGTAGCCAAATAATCGCTCGGTATGTATGCAAGCAGGGACAATACTTCGCGTTCGTCCCGTGTGAAGACAGAGCTTAAATAAGGTAAACGACCCATCAAACAAATTAGCCTCACCTGGTGACGGAGCGAGAGCGGAACTAGAAGGTGGGGCTAAGAGAGCGAGTGACAGAGCGTGAAGGAGAGACAGACGCAGAACCCGGATTTCTTACACATACATACATATAGACGTACCTAAGTTTATTTTTAGAAGTCGTTACTGTACTTTATTTTAGTAATATTGAAAACACAATAATTTCATTGCACCTCAGTTTTATTTTGCATGCTTTTTAGCGTGACACTGGCGGCATGACGCCATTCACACAGTCAAATCATTTTACTGATTCATTGACGGTAAAAACTCAGTAAAAACTACATTCAAGTTTTTGTGTGTACATACATTTTTTAATACTTACTGATACATATATCTCTGCATCTGTTCTATACCAATAATATATAGTACATATAGACGTACCTGAGGTTATATTTAGAATGTGTGTCCGCATTTTATTTTAATAATATTGAAAACGCAATAATAATTCAGTTGCAACTTGCACCTCAATTTTATTTTGCATGCTTTTTAGCCTCACGACTTACCGCAGCGTGTATGCCTTTTATAGTAGTTATAGGTATTATATAACTCGTAACACCCCCCTGAGTGCACGCTGGTGCGTTTGGCTGCCGCTGCTCACCAGGACTAAACCAATCTTTCCTATTTTAGCTATTTTAGTTATTTATTTTAGCTGTTTAAAGTTATAGCATATAATTTTATATAGTTTTATATTGATCACTGCCTGTCAACTTAGCTCGCCTGCTACACCACTGCTATTCAGCTTTGCATATCAGCTAGCCTGGCTGATACATCACTGTGACTAGGCTTTGCACATAAACTAGCCCGGCTGCTACACCACTGCTACTCGGCTCTGCATATCAGCTAGCCCGATTGCTGCACCACTGTGACCAGGCTCTGCACATAAACAAACTACTACGTTCATTCAGTAATTATGCATAAGCTAAAACGTAATTAAGATCCTTCAATCCCCTCTTTCATGATTTTTATAACATAATATATCATAACTATTTTACCACATCCTGGTATTCTTCTCTGTCCCCAGCCACTGGACATTATACAATATAATGGTCACAATGTAAGCTCCTATCATTCCGCTTTCGTAAGGGCTGCTGCATGGAATCAACAAGGGCCCATACCCTAGTCATAATGCAGCGGAAAAGGCACGGTCCAAGACATAACAGCAATTGTAAAACAAGGATAACTGGAATAAGCATAGCTAAGTACGGAGTCATAAAACCAAACATGCGGCTTGAGCCTCTGGCTGAAGGTGGTACAATTTGGATTTGGGGCAAGAAGGTTCTATTCAATAGACCTAGCTTTACATGCTGGTGAGTACAGTAAGGGGCTCATGGAAACCCTCAATGCTTATTGGGCCAAAATCAATAAAGGGATGATAAACCCTCTGAAATAAGTTGGACTTTCTTTGTTTAGTAGAGACTTGGCAACAACAAGGTGACTTTACACAGTTAAATGTGGAGGACTTGCAATATTTTATCGTGAGAGGCTGAAAGTTTCACCGATACCTATACCTGTTTTTTGTTCAGTTGATTGCACTGCTTGTAAATTGTCTGGACCCTCCCCTACTGTAATCTTTACCATCTACCGGCCCCCAAACCTAACAATTTTTAAAAGAATTTGGTGCTATCTTAGCACATACTTCTGTATATTCTCCAAATATTATATTGCAGGGAAATTTCAATATACATATGGACAATACTTCCAACCCTCTAACTAAAGACTTTATGTCCCGTCTTGAGAGCTTTGGCATCCATCAATACAGTAAAGCACTGTAAAGGCCACATTTTAGACCTTCTGCTTCCGCCAGGCGCCGAGTATGGCTGCCGTGTTGCGAGCTCTCACCAACATGTGCAATTTTTTGTTATTTGTGTTTATTTTTCACTTTTTTCGCACCATTCGCTACTGACATCATCGCTTATGACCGACAAACACTTATGGAAATCAGATCGTTGATTGCTCATCGCAAACCGGACTTTGAATTCCACAACGCTGATCCTTTGTTTACAAACATTGGTGAGACATTTACATTTACATTACATTACATAACATTGGCGCCGGAGACATTTACATTTACATTACATTTAGTCATTTAGCAGACGCTTTTATCCAAAGCGACTTACAAATGAGAACATCACAAGTTAGAAGTTATGGAGAAAGCCAACTATACTGTAAAATCATCAAACCTGATTGTTATTTGATGCTGCCGCCCCCCCCCCCCCCTTTTTTTTTTTCTACAACAGGTATTTGTTAAAGAGATGCGTCTTCAGTAGTTTCTTAATACTGCCAGGCGGCAATCAACACTGGAGCGAAGGGAACGAGTCAAAGTGTATTTTGAAAAGATAGGTAGGAGGGGCCAGATCCAGAAATGGTTCTGTAGGCCAGAGTCAGTGACTTGTACTGAATGCGAGCAGCTTCAGGGAGCCAATGGAAGGAAATGAGTAGTGGAGTGACATGAGTTCGCTTGGGCTGGTTAAACACAAGTCGGGCTGCAGAGTTTTGAATTAGTTGAAGAGGTCTGATTGTGGAAGCTGGGATACTGGCAAGTAGCACATTACAATAATCAAGCTGGGATAGGACTAGAGCTTGAACAAGCAGTTGGGTAGCATGTTCAGTCAAGAAGGGTCTGATCTTCCTTATGTTGTAAAGAAGGAATCTACAGGAATGGGCGGTTTTGATAACATGATTAGAGATCGGAGACAACTCAAAAGAGGCAAGAGGGCCGGCATCCTCGTCAGACTACGACGGCGTGCTCACCGACCGCCTCTTCCCACCATACTTCTGGCTAACGTGCAGTCCCTGGACAACAAGCTGTGTGAGCTCCACGTGAGGATCGCTTTCCAGCGGGAGGTACGTGACTGCAGCGTTATCTGCCTCACTGAAACCTGACTATCGGCGGATACTCCCGATCATGCCATAGAACCTGCGGAGTTCTCTCTACACCACGCCGACAGAACCAAAGAGCTCTTCGGGAAGAGTAAGGGGGGTGGAGTATGTTTCCTGATCAATAATGCTTGGTGCGATCGAAGGAACGTACACTTCATCGAGTCTTACTGTTCTCCGGAGCTGGAGTTGGCCGGCATGAAGGCCGGCGTGGCTACCCCGTAAGTTCATGGGTCTGTGTTTGGCAGCCGTGTACATTCCTCCGCAAGCGGACTCAGACCACGTGCTCGGGAGGCTACACAAGGCTATTAACCAGCTGATGACCGCGCGCCCGGGCGCTGCACTCATTATTGCAGGGGACTTTAATCGGACGAATCTCAGAACTTTTTGTCCTGCACTATTCCAGCATATCACATGTTTCACACGAAAATCTCAGACACTGGACCACTGCTACACAAACATCCGGCATGCTTACAAAGCCCTCCTCCGACCCCCGTTTGGCAAATCAGATCACTCCTCCATCCTGCTCATGCCCACCTATAGGCAGAGGCTGAAACAGGAACCGCCTACAATCAAAGAGATTCGCCGCTGGTCTGACCAATCAGACGCTATACTCCAGGACTGTTTTGATCACGTGGACTGGGAGCTGTTCCGCGATTCGTCTAACAGTTTTGATACCGCCTTCATGAATATGTCACCGCCTTTATACGGAAGTGTGTAGATGACGTAGTGCCATTCAAAACAGTGCGCGTCTACCCCAACCAGAAGCCCTGGCTGAACGTCCGCTGCGCTCTCAGCAAACGCAGTGCTGCTTTTAGATCTGGTAATACGGACGACTATAAGCACGCCAGCTACGCTCACCGTAGGACCATAAAAGCGGCTAAACGCGGGAACAGAGAGAAAGTGGAATTACAGTTTAGCACAACCAACACCTGGAGATTGTGGCAGGGGCTGAACACAATCACCAACTATAAAAAACACACTCACACTCTGCCCAGCACCAGCGCAGCACTGCCCGACGAACTGAACCGCTTCTACGCTCGGTTCGAGACGGATCGTACTGCGACTCAAATCCATCCAACATCTCCAAAGCTGACGTGCGTAGAGCCTTCCAGCGGGTAAACCCACGCAAGTCAGCTGGTCCGGACAGCATACCTGGGAGAGTGCTTAAGGTCTGCTATAAAGAACTAGCAGGTGTTTATGCAGACATCTATAACACATCACTCGCTCTCTCGTTTGTGCCTGCATGCTTCAAACAGGCCATCATAGTTCCAGTCCCAAAGACAGCCCGCACTACCTGTCTGAACGACTGGAGACCGGTTGCCCTAACCCCGATCACAAGTAAATGCTTTGAGAGACTGGTTAAGGACATCATCTGTACCTCACTACCTGACACCTTGGACCCACTACAGTTTGCATACAGGCAGAACAGATCAACTGACGATGCAATCACCCTGCACACTGCCCTCTCCCATCTGGACAAGAGGATGCTGTTTGTGGACTACAGTTCAGCATTCAACACCATCGTTCCCTCTAGGCTCATGGAGAAGCTTCTGGATCTAAGGCTGAACAGTTCACTGTGCAGCTGGATCCTGAAATTCCTGACAGATAGGAGGCAGGTGGTCAGGATGGGCAACACTACATCCGCCTCACTGACCCTCAATACTGGAGCCCCACAGGGCTGTGTGCTCAGTCCGCTTCTGTACTCCCTGTACACCCATGACTGTGCAGCCAGACAAGGCTCCAATGTCATCATCAAGTTTGCTGACGACATTACGATCATAGGCCTGATATCCGACAACGACGAGTCGGCCTACAGAGAGGAGGTTAACATCCTGGAAAACTGGTGCCAGGAGAATAACCTCTCTCTAAACGCCAGCAAGACCAGGGAGCTGGTCGTGGACTTCAGGACGCTGTTACGATCGAGCGAGGCGGATCCGCTACTCTGAGACACGAGCTGAGTCACAGATACAATCACTGGTGAGTTTATTAAATCCAAAACGTGAATCCACAGAACGATGAACTCAGAACACAGGATGTGGTAGAGGTGAGGCGAGGGGTGATGACGTCAAAGGGGAGTAGCACAAACGACCAGGGTGACTGTAACGGAGTTCACTAGACGGAGTGTAGATGGGGAGACGAACTGCACACAGACAAAGCATAAACAGTACACAGGTCGAGGCAACAAGAACACTAGGACTTCGAGGATGGGGCTAGTAGTGTCAAGGCAGGCAAACGGCGTGGCACAAGACAAACTGGCGGTGAGGGTAGGGCGTGCAGGGTATAAATAACCAAACCGTGATTAATCCCAGGTGCGCGTGATTACGGGGGCGTGAACACAGAACCAACCCACACCACGTGATCAAAACAAACCGTGACATTACCCCCCCTCAATGGGTGCCTCCCGGTGCCCTAAATGGCTTGTCCGGGAAGCGGCGGTGGAATTCGGCGATGAGAGACGGGTCCAGGATGGCCGCCTGGGGAACCCAGGAGCGCTCCTCCGGGCCGTACCCCTTCCAGTCCACCAGGAACTGGATTCCCCAGCCACAGCGTCGGGAGTCCAGCAGGCGGTGGACAGTATAGACGGGCTGTTTATCAATCAGGCGGGGGGCTGAGCGGGGAGTGCACGACAGGCTTGATATGGGAGACGTGGAAGGTGGGGTGGATACGCATGGAACGGGGCAACTGAAGGCAGACGGCAGTAGGGTTGATGATGCGGGAGATGGGGAAGGGGCCGACGAACCGGGGCAAAGTTTACGGGAGTCAGTCTTGAGGGGGATGTTCTTACTAGACAGCCACACGAGTTGCCCCACCTTGTAACAGGGGGCCAGGCGGCGTCTCCTGTTGGCCGAGGCGGCATACGTAGACTGGGCTTGGCGGAGCGAGATCAAGGTGTTCTTCCAGGTGCGGTGGCTGTGGCGGATGTGCAGGTTCACTGAAGACACGTAGGTCTCGATCTGGTCCTCGGGGAACAGGGGGTGTAGGTAGCCCAGTGCTACCTCAAACGACGATTTCCCTGTGGCGGAGCTGCGCGCGGTGTTGATCGCATATTCAGCCCACGCCAGGTTCTCGCTCCAGCGCTCTGGGTGTTGGGCAGACATGCAGCGCAGGGTGGTCTCCACCACTTGGTTAGCCCTCTCAGCTTGCCCGTTGGCTTGTGGATGACCCCCTGACGTCAGGGACACCTCTGTCCCAAAGAACTTGTGGAAAGCTCTCCACACCTGGGAGATGAATTGGGGTCCCCGGTCCGAGACGATGTCCATTGGGATGCCGAATATCCTGAATACCTGCTCGAAACAGATCTTGGCAGTTTCTAGGGCAGATGGAAGCTTGGGCAGAGCAATTAGTCGCACAGACTTGGAGAAGCGGTCTACTACAGTGAGTATAACAGAATTAGCTCTGGAATTGGGTAAGCCGGTTATAAAGTCCAGAGCGATGTGGGACCATGGACACCTTGTTGCGTGCGCAGGTGGTGCAGGCGGCAACGAACTGTCGGACGTCGGCTGCCAAGGTGGGCCACCAGAACTGTCGTCGGATGAGCTACTCTGTGCGCGCTCCCCCAGGGTGACAGGCCCAGCGAGACTCATGCCCCCATTTGAGCACTGCGGAGCGGGCGGCGGAGGGCACGAAGGTCCGGTTGTGTGGTCCCAGCCCAGGATCCGGATCCTTAGTCAGCTCACATTCTACGATACGACGGACCTCCCAGGACACACCTGCAACGACACAGCTGGGGGGGAGAATGGTGTCAGTGCTGGGTTCCTCCTTTCCGTCGGAGAAGAGGCGTGAAAAGGCGTCGGGCTTAGCGTTTCGAGTGCCGTGGCGATAGGACATGATGAAGTGGAACCGACCAAAGAACAAGGCCCACCGAGCCTGACGGGAATTCAGGCGCTTGGCCGACTGAATGTAGGCCAAGTTCTTGTGGTCGATCCAAACCACGAACGGCTGGGCTGCCCCCTCCAGCCAGTGTCGCCATTCCTCCCACGCGAGCTTCACCGCCAACAGCTCACGATTCCCCACGTCATAATTCCTCTCCGCTGCCGTCAGCTTCCTGGAGAAGAAAGCACATGGGTGAAGCCTACCTTCCTCCGACTTCTGGGAGAGTACAGCCCCCACTCCGGCGCCCGACCCCCAGGAAGCGCTGTAGTTCGGTCCTTGATGAGGGGGTTGGCCAGTCGGTGATGGCCCTAACCTTCTCGGGGTCCGGTCGCACTGCTCCCGGTGAGAGGATGAACCCCAGGATGGGCACCGATCGCTGGTGGAAGCTGCACTTCTCGGCTTTAGCGAATAGGCAGTTTTGCAGCAAGCGGTTCAGGACAAGTCGTACGTGCTGGGTGTGCTCGCCGGGTGTCCTGGAGAAGATCAGGATGTCGTCCAGGTAAACGAAGACGAATCTGTCCAGGAAGTCCCGCAACACATCGTTCACCAAGGACTGGAACATGGCCGGGGCGTTCTTGAGGCCGAAGGGGACCACGCGGTATTTGTAGTGGCCGCTGGGGGTGTGGAATGCCATCTTCCATTTGTCCCCCTCCCTTATACGGACCAGATGGTAGGCGTTCCGCAGGTCCAGCTTGGTGAAGATGGTCGCTCCCTGCAAAGACTCAAATACGGATGATGTTAATGGCAGAGGGTATTTGTAGGGGACCGTGATGGCATTTAGTCCCCTGTAGTCGATGCAGGGACGTAGGGTGCCGTCCTTCTTGGAGACAAAGAAGAAGCCGGCCCCTACGGGGGAGGTCGAGGGTTGAATCAGTCTGGTGGCGAGACGTACCTCTCCATAGCTTCCCTCTCCGGACGGGACTGTGGGTAGATCCGGCTGGACGGAAGAGGGGCCTCGGGCAGGAGGTCGATGGCGCAGTCGTAGACCCTGTGAGGTGGGAGCTGGCATGTCTTGTCCTGAAGACCTCCCCAAGGTCATGGTACTCCTTGGGCACCGAGGAGAGGTCCACAGGGCCGGGGCTGTTCGAGGCCGGAGGGTTGCAGGGGGAGGCAGCGGCGAGCAGACAAGACGAGTGGCACTCCGTCCCCCATGTCAGGATTCTGGAGTTGACCCAGTCAATGTGGGGGTTATGTTTGCGAAGCCAGGGGTATCCCAGGATGACGGGGGGCCTCGGGAGACTGGAACACCGCAAAGCAAATCCTCTCCTGGTGGTTGCCCTCCAACGTCAGCAGCGTAGGTGAGGTGCGGTGCGTCATGGGGGACAACCGTCTGCCATCCAGCGCCAGGGTGTGGAGAGGATTCGCTAGGGGAGAAACAGTTAGACCACAGCGATTAGCAAACCCTCTGCCCCAGAATCTAATAGCACGTTTACGGTCACCTGTTTCTCCTGGATAGTGAGTACCGCTGGTAAGCTGAGGCGCTGTGCTTGGTGTTGTAGTGGGGGACTCGACAAAACCCCAAGTCCAACTGCCGCGTCAGGTCTCTTAGGGCGCACCGTGCAGTCTCGTAGCTGGTGGTCCCCTGCACCACAGTAGAAGCAGAGCCCCTGGTCTTTGCGACGGTTCCGGACTTCAGGGGCCAGGGCGGCGTGTCCCAGCTGCATCGGTTTGACCCCTTCTGACTGCTCGGGCTGGGGGAAGTCCCTTGAAGGTGTCGGTGATGCACGATACGAAGCGGTAGTACGGACTTGGCGTTCACGGCGGCGCAGATTCATACCTCCGTCTATACGTATGGCGAGGTTAATCAGTTCTTGGAGAGTGTCCGGGCGATCACGGGTAGCGAGTTCATCCCGCATGCGGTCATTGAGTGCGTGGCGGAACACGCCGCGGAGCGAGCGTTCACACCATCCCAACTCCGCGGCGAGGGTCTGAAACTCCACAGCGACCTCTGCCACAGAACGAGCCCCCTGTCGTACTGAGAGCAGACGCGTCTCAACATCCTTTGAGTAATCTGGCCGATCAAACACCGCACGAAATCTTTCCAAAAATGAGGCAAAAGAAGAACCCAGGGGTGATGTCAGTCCCTGTGCCGCCTCCGCCCAGCTGAGCGCGCGTCCACGTAGCAACTCGATGACGAACGCGATTATGGGCGTTCGTGGGGAAGCACGTGGGACGGATGCTGAAGTACAGCTGGCACTGGAATATGAACCCCCGACAACGTTGGAGATCCCCACTATAAGGTTCCGGGAGAATAGCGGCACCGTCGGGGCGTGTGGCAACCGCGGGCGGCAGGTTCTGTACCTGGTTCGGAGGAGTAGTCACCGGTGCTGGGACTGCGGGCAGCGCGGAGTCTGCAGCTGAAGGGATAGCTGGCTCACCAGATCTGCCAGTCCCTCCTGGCGACTGTACAGCAGCTCTAGCCGTGGGTTGGGCTGCTGTCGGGCTGGTGGTGGTGATCGAGCGAGGCGGATCCGCTACTCGGAGACATGAGCTGAGTCACAGGTACAATCACTGGTGAGTTTATTAAATCCAAAACGTGAATCCACAGAACGATGAACACAGAACACAGGACGTGGTAGAGGTGAGGCGAGAGGTGATGACGTCAACGGGGAGTAGCACAAACGACCAGGGTGACTGTAACGGAGTTCACTAGACGGAGTGTAGACGGGGAGACGAACTGCACACAGACAAAGCATAAACAGTACACAGGTCGAGGCAACAAGAACACTAGGACTTCAAGGATGGGGCTAGTAGTGTCAAGGCAGGCAAACGGTGTGGCACAAGACAAACTGGCGGTGAGGGTAGGGAATGCAGGTTATAAATAACCAAACCGTGATTAATCCCAGGTGCGCGTGATTACGGGGGCGTGAACACAGAACCAACCCACATCACGTGATCAAAACAAACCGTGACAGAGGCAGGAGATAGAGCACACTCCAATCACCATCAATGGGACTGCAGTGGAAAAGGTCAGCAGTTTCAGATTCCTAGGCATTTACATCAGTGAGGATCTGACTTGGACAGAACACACCACACGGGTGGTAAAGAAGGTCCAACAACGCCTATACTTTCTTAGATAGCTGAGAAGGTTTTGTCTGAACCCCAGTATTCTTAAGACTTTCTACACCTGCACTGTGGAAAGTGTACTGACAGGAAGCATTACCACCTGGTATGGGAACTGTACAGCTCTAGAGCGGAGATCCCTGCAGAGGGTAGTGCGAACTGCGCAGTACATCACAGGGGTTCAGCTCCCAAACCTTCAGGACCTATATAACATCCGCTGTCTGAGGAAATCTAGTGGCATCATCAAGGACCCCACTCACCCTAGCTGCCTTTTCTTGCAGTTGCCAAGTGGGAAGAGGCTCAGAAGCTTAAAGACCAGAACCAGCCGGTTTAGGAACAGCTTCTTCCCACAGGCAACCAGACTAAGGAATGGCCAATAGAACTGTGAACCGCTTTACTCGGACAATTTCCAACTACATACACACTGCACCTTGCACTTTATTGCACAGCACCCACATACACTCCCACATACACCCTCTTCCATACCCTTCTCATATTTCATATTTTATATTTAAAATTTTTATATTTTAAATTTATTTCAAATTTATTGTATATTTTCTTTCTTATATCTGTAAATATCGCTTTTTTTGCACAGTTTTGGGCGCTTGCATAAGTTTTTCACTCACCAGTATCCCAGTACTTGGTGATACACTCCGACTCGTTCACTTCGCTCCAGTGATGATTGCCGCCTGGCGATTCCACCTCACCGAGGAGCTAATTCTCACTCCGTGGCGTTCACCACTGCAAAATGGTGGAACGATATTCCCAACTCTGTCCGTAAGGCAGAATCACTAAGCAGTTTTAAGAAACTACTGAAGACGCATCTCTTTAACAAATACCAGTTGTAGAAAAAGAAAAAAGGGGGGGGGGGGCAGCATCAAATAATAATCAGGTTTGATGAATTTACAGTATAGTTGGTTTTCTCCATAACTTCTGACTTGCAATGTTCTCATTTGTAAGTCTCTTTGGATAAAAGCATCTGCTAAATGAATAAATGTAAATGTAAATGATGTGACAATAAAAATCCTTGAATCCTTGATTGCTGCTTGGGAGTAACCCCTTCGCACATAATAACTGACGAGCTCCCTATAACTGACTATTTCCTCCTTTCATTTACTGTTATGCTTCCTTTTTCAGTTCCTAAGTTTCCCCGTCTCATTTCTTTTCGTAACATCTTTTCGTAACATCTTTTCGTAGCATCTCTTTAACAAATACCTGTTGTAGAAAAAAAATAATAAATCAGGTTTGATGAATTTACAGTATAGTTGGTTTTCTCCATAACTTCTGACTTGTAATGTTCTCATTTGTAAGTCGCTTTGGATAAAAGCGTCTGCTAAATGACTAAATGTAAATGTAAACATTAAGAACATTGATTGGACACTCTCACTGGTAATATAGACTCTGTGTTGTGCATGGGAAATCGCAATAAATATACTTCTGAAGAACTGGTTTTACAATACAACACTGGACTTCAACAAATTTTAAACACTCTTGCTCCATTAAAAATAAAGACTGTCAACTTCTCAAATTCAGACATCTGGTTTACCTCTGAACTCAGGCTATTGAAGGTCAAAGGGAGGCAACTTGGACGCCTATATAAGAAAACTAAATGTTTGTAAAGAACTGTATAAAGATCATATTTTACATTATAAGGACTCTATCAATCAAATCAAATCAATTTACTACTCTAATATTATTAATTCTAACTCGCATAATTCTAAATAATTGTTTTCTGTAATCAAAGATATGAACCATGCTCCTGATACTGTTTATTCCTTTGTACATTCAGCTGCTTTCTGTGTCTCTCTTATGTCATTTTTCACTGAAGAAATAGAGCACATTCATCAACATTTTAGCTCAGATTCCTCCTCTGTACTTCATTCACCCATTCATCTCTTCTCTTCCTTTCAGCTTCCTACTTTCGCAGAGATTTCTGATCTCGTGCATAAATCCAAATAATTTCAATAACCTGTATGCAACTAATTTCAATAACCTTTATGCAATCTCAAATCTCCCATTTATTTCCAAAATTATTGAAAAAAACGTAGCTGCTCAACTTCACTCTCATTTAACACACAATAATCTTTATGAACAGTTTCAGTCTGGATTCCGCCCTCTTCATAGTTCAGAAACAGTGCTCCTTAAAATTACTCCTCTTATGTTTTCCTCATGGCAGCTGATTCTGAACTAGTTAAAATTCTTGTTCTCCTCGATCTGAGTGCTCCTTTGACACTGTATGCCACACCACCCTTCTTAATAGATTATCTGCGATTGGTTTGAGTCATATTCCACTAAGATGGTTTAAACCTTATCTCTCTGACCGAACTCAGGCTATTCAGATTAAATCATTTAAATCTCTATCCATTTCTGTTACTTCTGGTGTGCCCCAGGGCTCTGTCCTGGGCCCCCTCCTTTTCATTATCTATCTTCTTCCTCTTGGCAATGTTTTCCATAAATATAATATAAATTTTCATTGTTATGCGGATGGGCGGCACAGTGACTTAGCGGTTAGCACGTTCGCCACTCAGCGCTAGGGATTTCCGGTTTGAATCCCCAACTGGGTGGAGTTTCCATGTTCTCCCCGTGTTCGCGTGGGTTTCCTCCAGGTTCTCCGGTTTCCTCCCACAGTCCAAAAACATGGATCAAGTCAATTGAGTTCGCCAAATTCCCCCATATAGAGTGTGTATGTGTCCGTGTCTGTGAGTGAGTGTGTGCCCAGCGATAGATTTGCGCCCTGTCCTGGATGTATCTGCCCAGGGCCCAAACTATTCTCCCCTGGATGGGCATAGGGAACCCCCCCGCGACCCTAATATGGGATAAAGCGGAAGATAATAGATGGATGGATAGATGTTATGCAGATGACACCCAGCTTTATCTCTCCAGCAAACCATTGTCCAACCTTCAGTTTCCATCCCTTGCTGACTGCTTAGCAGAGATAAAGTCATGGTTTAAGTCAAATTTTCTTAAATTAAACAGTGATAAATCTGAAGTTCTCTTCATGGGAACAAAATCTTCATTAACCAAAGGAAACAATTTCTCTCTAATGATTGATAACTGTCCAGTTTCTCCTTCCACTCAGGTCAAAAGTCTGGGTGTCATCCTCGACAGCACTCTTTCTTTTCAATTGCACATCAATAACATTACATGGTCTGCTTATTTCCACCTTATTTTCACGAAAGCAAAAGTGACGAGGACAAATTCAGGGTTATGGTGATATTTTTTAACACAAGGTGCAAGCTAAACCACCTGCAGCTTGATTTAACAAAAACAAAAAGGTTGTGGAGGACATGAGACAGAAAAAAAGCACCAGTGATACAAGGAGTCCATTAATGGGTTTATTATGGGCACTGTGAAGGACTACCTATGAAGTCAGTTACAGGCCTCTCTCATCTTTTTAAGTGGGAGAACTTGCACAACTGGCAACTGATTAAAAACTTTTTTCTATCTCTCTCTAATCTAATTTATGTCATGTGCTGTCGGGGTGTACATTAACAATAAACTCGACTGGGGTAAAAACTGAAACCCTCAACAAGAAGGAACAAAGTTATCTCTACTTTTTGAATTGTCTAATTTCCTCAGATCCTGACTGAACAAACCGATCCGTAAGGCCGGTGAAGTTGTGGGTGTGGAGTTGGACTCACTGAACATTGGAGCGTCTTTGATGGAAACAAACTAACTGGTCCTGGGTAACCAGTTCAGAATGGAGGCCAACTAGCCTGGAAAGGAGGGCAAGTGGTCTGGAACGGTGGGCAACTAGTCCGTAGTAGAGGGCAACTGGTCCAGACTCACAGGTTGCACATCCAGAACCACAAGCTGCTCCTTCAGCTCAGTGCTCGGTAACACAGAATCTGATAGGAACAAGCAAGCAGCTTGGTGTAAAGAAATCTATTGTGGGAGCAATAATCAGAAAATGGAAGACCTATTTGTTACACATTCCCGTTCACGCCCCGCTCCTTCGTCCGCTCCGCCGCACACACCTACTCCACAGACACACCCACTTCCCTCTGCTGCACGCTCCGCACCGCACACACCGGTTGCCATTCACAATAATCAAAGATCACCCTCTCCAGATTATTAGGTGCAGGTGTGACCCGCTGATGACAGACTCCTCTTAAGCTGCCGATCCGGATCCATCGGCGCAGAGTTTTTTGTTTGGCACCGCACATGCGAGCCGCTCGCCGCTCCCCTATCCGTACCGGTTCTTCTCGCCCGGCGTTCTCGCTGGCGTGTCCAGTCGACTACTTTTTTCAGTCTGCTGACACGCTGCCCCATTCCAGGATCTCTCTCGTCGGGAATAGTGGGAAGCTGTTGTCTTCGCTGCGCACACCCTGCGGCCCGCCCTCGGCTGCATTCCTCACCGCTCGCACCTGGCATGAACGTGAGCCGCCGCATTCCTCGGCTGACGGGGTGATCAGAGTCGGATTATTTATTTGAACTTCTTTTTTGGTGATCAGAGTCGGATTATTTGTTTGAACTTCTTTTTTTTGTGTTTTTTGAATCTTTATCCCGCCGAGTGGAAATAAAATTCCCTGAGTTGACGTTTTTCAAGACACGCCTCTCTTTCTTTCGTTTCCACCGGCAACGGGACGCCTATTTGGTCAAAGCCTCACACTATTAGACCACTGCTAATCTCCCTCGATCAGGGGCTCCATGCAAGATCTCAGCCCATGGGGTGAAAATGATCACAAGAATGGTGAGCAGAACCACATGGGGGGACCTAGTGAATGACCTGCAGAAAGCTGGGACCAACGTTACAAAGGTTACCGTCAGTAACACACTACACCGCCAGGGACTCTTGTGATCTTGCAGTGCCAAACGTGTCCCCTTGCTTAAGCCAGTACATATCCGGGCACGTCTAAAGTTTGTTAAAGTGCATTTCGATGTTCCCGGAAGAGTATTGTGAGAATGTCTTATGGTCAGGTGAAACCAAAGTAAAACTGTTTGGTACAAACAGCTCTTCGTGTTTGGAGGAGAGTATATGCTGAGTTGCATACAAAGAACACCATACCAACTGTGAAGCATGGGGGTGGCAACATCATGCTTTTGGGCTATTTCTCTACAAAGGGACAGGGCGACTGGTCTTTCAGTATGACAATGATCACAAGCACACTGACACGGCAACAAAGGAGTGGCATTATAAGAAGAATTTAAAGGTCCTGCAGTGGCCTAGTTAGTCTCCAGATCTCAATCCCATAGAAAACCTTTGTAGGTAGTTGAAAGTCCGTGTTAAGGCTCATTTATGCTCAACGTTAAATACGGAGACGGATACGGACGGAGCTTTTTGTCCGTACTCTGCGTTCATTTCGTACGTAATTTGCACGTTTTCTGAAAGCTTGCGGATGCGGACAGGACGGAGCAATACCACTGGAAACCGTGGGGGCAGTGCATGATGCGACCACTTCCATATGTATACGAAGGAGAAGAAAAACATGGTGGAACTTTTTGAAGACCGGTTATACGAGTGTGTGCGCAATTTTAATCATTTATATGATGTTACTTCACCGGGGCACAGGGACAAACAGTTGTTACAAAGCAAAGCAAGTTATCGAATGCCCTGGCAGACATCCGAAAGTATTGGAAATGACGTTCGTCATCAATTTCCCTCATTGGGCGGACAAGTGAATAAAATTCTCCATCCAAATGTCGCGACCTGTTCAGTGGCCTCACAGACCACCGCCATCTAGAACGCTGCCTTTTTTGTCGTTTTTGCAGTATGTACAAAATCAGAAGTTCCTCCGCCGTCGCCATGTTTGATTTTTACTCTAAACTGCCCTCTAATGGATGTAGTGTTCAACAACCATATCAACGGAGCTGACGCAAGGAAGTATGTGGGCAGTAACTGTTATAACGCATGAAACGCACGCACACATTTTCGTACGCAGAGGGAGTATAAATGAGGCTTTACCCATCGACAGCCCCAAAATATCACTGCTCTAGAGGAAATCTGCATGGAGGAATGGTGGTGGTGTAGTTGTGTGTGCCAACCTTGTGAAGACTTATAGAAAATGTTTGACCTCTGTCATTGCCAACAAAGGATATATAACAAAGTATTGAGATGACCAAATGCTTATTTTCCACCATTATTTTCTCTAATAATCAGACAATGTGATTTTCTGATTTTTTTCCTCATTTTGTCTAACTATCTACCTATGGTGTCAATTACAGGCCTCTCTCATCTTTTTAAGTCGGTTGGTGTCTTTTGGTCAGGCACAATTGGTGACTGACTAAATACTCTTCCCCACTCTATATCTCAAAGTTTTGGACAACAAACTTCTTTAAAAATTCTGAAAATGTCAGAATGAAGATTCACCCTATTCACTGAACTACCACATCCCCACTGATACACAACGCCAAAGTAAACACACACTCTTAGGTATTAAGATTTATTTGGCATATAATTACATCATGTATTTAAAATAAAACCAGTCTTTTGATGAATGTAATGTTTGAGTTACAGAAGATTCAGACAATCACTACAGACAGGATTAGAAAATCATTCATATTTCATTTTATGATTTAGGAGAAAATGTTCTGTATGTAAGTGTACTGTACTGATCCCCACATATAGTCAAAAATCATTAATCTAGTTCACATCAGTGGTCTCTCCTCACTCTAGTCCTGCTTCTCTCAGGACTGTTAATGCTGTTCTTTCCAGATATTTTAGTCCCTCTTTTAGGAGTTTTTTTATAATGACAAACGAAATCCCTGCTGCTGCAGCACTTCCTACACCAGGTACAAAACTACACAGGTATTTAACAGCTGCACTTCCACTTAATATCAATGTGGAGTTTAATGCCAGGTACTTAACAAGATCAGACTTTATCAGATATTTTAAATGTGGCTTGTTCACTCGTTCTGAGAGTTTAGCAAGAGAATTTTCATCTAGACCAAATAAAAAGTAGCTCCTTGTATAGAAAGACAATAAAATAAATGAATCACAAACGATTGATAGACCATGTATTGGAATCACTGCAACTGCAACTGAAGTCAGTGTTGCAGCACAGGCCAATTTCTCAAACATTCTGACTTTCTGTTTTAGTACATTTACAGAGCTGACAGGAACAGACTGTAATAAAGCATCACGTTTATGTTTTGAAAGCTCATTCATTAGAGTGTTTATGAGATCCTCAAATTCAAATGAGTGTGGATCCTTACTGTTAATGAGGAAAACTTTAGGATCATTAAATTCTGTCAGGTTACATGAACAGTCCTTCTTGATTTTTGTTAGAGTGTCCTCTTTGGTAAAATCAATTTTAGTTCCTTCATTTTTAATATCATAATCTATCTTTGACCTAACATAGTAAAACAGCTTCTTCTGTTTTTGGATTGCTTTGGCCAGCATGGTGTCATTTTCAGTGAATCTGGTTGATGAGATGATGATGAAGAAATCAAACCTGTTGAAATTCATTTGTGTGAGATATGTTTTTGCTGGAAATTTTGAGGTACCAACTCCAGGAAGATCCCAGAGAATCACATTTGGCATGGTGGGAGTTTCTTCAGTAGTGGCTCCAGTTTTAGCTGCATCAGCATCGTTATTAGTGACACGTCTCATCGTATTAATGAAAGTTGACTTTCCTGATCCTGATTCTCCAGTTACAGCTATATTTAAAGTGACATTATTTAACTGATCAAGCCTTTCTTGTGCTTTTCTCAGTGCATTTTCTGAACTTGACTCTCCTGATGCCTGTAAGACTGCAGCTCCGTCTGGATAAAGACTAGCCATTATTATTATGAACAAAACAATAAAAATGTTCAACTTATTTGGGTTTTAGCCAGAGACTTGTAATTGCAGTTTTTTTCTGAGTTTGACTTTCAGATGTGACCTGTAATAGAAATATAAATAAATAACATAAGAACATATATAAGAACATTAAATACTACTACTACTACTACTGCTACTACTACTACTAATAATAATAATTATTAGTAATAATTATTTATTAGTTTATAATAATTAATTATTAGGTTAATAATTATAATGGCGGCACGGTGGCTTAGTGGTTAGCACGTTCGCCTCTCAGCGCTAGGGATTCCCGGTTTGAATCCCCATCTGGGTGGAGTTTCCATGTTCTCCCCGTGTCCACGTGGGTTTCCTCCGGGTTCTCCGGTTTCCTCCCACAGTCCAAAAACATGGATCAAGTTAATTGAGTTCTCTAAAATTGCCCCATATAGAGTGTGTTTGAGTGTGTGAGTGTGTACCCAGCGATGGATTGGCGCCCTGTCCTGGGTCTATCTGCCCAGCGCCCGAGAATTATAATACACAGTGTTAGTAATATCAATCGTATTATTATAATTGTAGAATGACTTTTGAATTTGAGCCGTTTGTTTTCATTCCCTCACTGAGGTTTGGTTTTGTTGTTACACGTTGGTTGTGCTCATAAGTAGTTCTATTCTTCTGTAGTTAGTTATTTGTATTGTTCATTTGGTGTGCTTGTGCTCCATCCTGTTTGCATATGGTGATAATCAGATCACCCCTCAAGGTAAAGAGTCACCCCATCCACACACAAACATGGAAATCTGAGATCCTCATTCTTTCCTTTAGGCTTAAACCTGCTTTTATCCTGTTTTTAACCCTTTAATTATAACAAAACCACAACTTCTACAGTGTAATTATCTGGTTTAGATCTGCAAACCCCAGGTTTGCAGGACTGCTCACACTTTAGATTAATTTTATTGTACGTTCTGAGTTTTGATTGGATGGTGGAGGTAATAGTATTAATAACTGCTGCACAGTCTGACACAATAGAAACAATATAAATGACATAAATAAGATCACTTACAGGGTGGATGGTGGATGTGTAATTCTCTGTACTGTCAGTGAAGAGAAACTTCCCTATTTATATAAAAACAAACAGAATGATAAACAAACATGACCATAAACATCACAGAACTATACAGTTAAATCCTCACGTTATAAAACAACATGAACTTTTTACCATGAGTTGTGAGATATGGTGAAGATCCGGTTCTGGGTGGAACTCTCCCCTGGTTCTCATGTAAATCGTTTATTTATTTCTTTAGTCAAAGACAGAACAGAAAGTGACTGTGAACATACCACACCCTCAAAGCAGCTACATTTATACACTGATGTGACATCATAATGGGTGGAAACTTTAGTACTGACCAACTACATCCAGACCTGTAAGCACACACCCTACACCCGAAATCATGTTTTATTCACCACTTATTGAGTTGGTTCCAAGGTGTTCAATAGTCTGATCTATTCATTACTTAATCAGTTCCTGACAGTCTGGGTTGCAGAACTGTGTTTACGACGTCAGTGTGTAGATGTGGAGCTGATGGCTCATTGCAGAACATGTTACAGTCTGCACAGTCCATAAATGATCTTCAGTTGACTCTGAGTTGCTATAATATTGGACTAAGAGGAGAATTCCACATGAAATAAAACAGAGACTGCTGACTTCAATAGACTGGGACTTTTACCACAATCAAGACACAAACAGCTTCAAATTTAATAATAAAGTAAACAACAAAATGTGGTGTAGAACAGAAAAAAACAGATCCACTTTGTAACCTTGAACCTGTGGTACCTGCAATCTTTAACCCCATACTGCCTTTGTTACAGGTGCCTGTGGCACCTGTCCCTCGTTTGGGGTGGTAATTGTCTTCACTGGGTGATTGGTTTGTTTTGTGCACGTGTTCAGTTTCGTTTTGTATTTATTCTTAGTTTTCCTGTAAGTCGGCGCACGTCTTTGTTTGTGGATATATATACCCGGTGTTACTTTGTTTGTTTGTTCCCCCTTTTCGTTGGTGTCCCAACACCAATTTTTATTAAATTCTCATTTTGGATTTTATCCCGGTGTCTCTCCTTCCGCGTGCAACCACATTTGCGGCACTGCGCATCTTCTCCGCGTGGGTCGTAATTCGTGGGAGTGTTTTCCTCGTACCCACGCACGCTTTATTCCCCGCATGGTCAGTACCCGGGAGCGCTCACTAGGCGCGAGCGGTTGAACGCAATACCTCCGCGTTAGCCGCCCTCTCCCGGGGAAAGACGGACAAAGGTAACAGAAAGACATGCCAATCATATCTGGAGAGTTCCGGACACCAGGGGTCGCCCATTGCTGAGTCGGATTACCAGAGGCCGCCCGCTGACGAATCCGAGTACCAGGGACCGCCCACTGCTGAGTATGAGCATCAGGGACCGCCCGCTTCCGTGTCGGAGCACCGGGGACCGCCTGCTGCGTGGCCCGGGCACCGGCGGCCGCCCGCCGCCGTTTCTGCGCGTCAGAGGCCGTTCGCCGCCGATCCCGAGCACCAGGGGCCGCCCCCTCACCGACTACAAGCACCAGGGTCCTCCCGCCGCCGACTCCGAGCACCTGAGGCGCTCTCCCTGCCTCGCCGCTAGAGGGCGCCGATTCGCGCCCCCGCAACGAGATGTAGTACTCCATGCCGTCAGCAGGGGGCATCCAGCATGCCTCACTACCAGAGGGACCTTTCCCCCCATTTTTTTTTTTCATGAGAACTGTTTATTGTTATCTTTTTTATTTATTTTTTGTTGGGTCGCTGTCCTTTTTTGTGCGACCCTTGGGGTGGGGGTATGTTACAGGTGCCTGTGGCACCTGTCCCTTGTTTGGGGTGGTAATTGTCTTCGCTGGGTGATTGGTTTGTTTTGTGCACGTGTTCAGTTTCGTTTTGTATTTATTCTTAGTTTTCCTGTAAGTCGGCGCACGTCTTTGTTTGTGGTTATGTATACCCGGTGTTACTTTGTTTGCTTGTTCCCCCTTTTCGTTGGTGTCCCAACACCAATTTTTATTAAATTCTCATTTTGGATTTTATCCCGGTGTCTCTCTCTCCTTCCACGTGCAACCACGTTTGCGGCGCTGCGCATCTTCTCCGCGTGGGTCGTAATTCGTGGGAGTGTTTTCCTCGTACCCACGCACGCTTTATTCCCCGCGTGGTCGGTACCCGGGAGCGCTCACTAGGCGCGAGCGGTTGAACGCAATACCTCCGCGTTAGCCGCCCTCTCCCGGGGAAAGACGGACAAAGGTAACAGCCTTATTGCAGTCAGTAGCCACAAATGTATTACCAAAATCAAACTAAAGGAGCAACGGGAAGCACAGACAGGAACCTTCTCATCACCAAAACAGTCTGATCCCATACATATCTTTTATTACTGGTTACATCCAAAAACCCTGCTATAGATGTGTTCCACGCAGCTGGATGCTCTGTGAACCAAACAGAGCTGCTCTCTCTACCTTATGCAGCATTCACTAGAAAGCCAGTGCTTCTTTTAAAAATAATAGCCTATATTTATAAGAAGAACTGTCCCCTGATCTGTGTGGCCGGGTTCAACTGTTCGGAATTTCGAATCGGATTTTTTTGGACTCGACACTGATCTTCACACAACGCATTGTGAGAACCTCCAGGACTCAACCTCTATCCAAAGCTAATACAGCCAGATTTGCTAGAGTTGGATCTCCACCAGCTGCTGCTGCCACTGTTTTGTTTCATCGTCAGCTGTAGCAGGGGGACCTAACCTTACATCTCTACCCACCCAAAGCTAAGTTTATTTCTTCATTTATATATAAACTTTACAATGGCACTTTCCCCTCTGGTTGCATGCTAACAGTGCAGTATGTATAGACAGTCTTCCTCCGTCACTACTGATAATTCAGCCACTGACGGAGTCGTTAGTCTGACGGAGAAGATTTCAGTGATAGAAGAGCGCATTCGGGTTTTAGAACAGGGTCATGTTAGCGAAGATGTGTCAGGGACCAGTTTAGCAAGCCCGAATGCCACAGGATCAGGTCCTAAATCACCGGCTTTAGAGCCTTCGCAGCAGGGCGAGTGGGTGACGACCAGGCAACATAGACGTAGAACTGAGCATCCACGTGTCCAATCGGTTTTCCCCACTCAGTGACTCACCCACTGAGAGACCGGTTGCTAAAAGTGCTCTGGTTATTGGCAACTCCCAGTTCAGACACGTGCGAATAGCTACCCCCTTAGAGATCCCAGGAGTATGGTGCATCAAGGGGGCCAGGGTTTCAGACATCAGGGCGAACCTCAAAGTACTGGTTAATGCTGAACGCTCATTCTCTAGAATAGTTATCCACATTTGCACTAATGATGTTCATCTCAAGCAGTCAGAGATTACTAAGGCTAATGTTAAAGAGGTGTGTGGAGTCCAAAAAGTGTTCCAAAAAATCTCATTAATATCACTACTATCTCAAGTAATGTAAGAAACACATTTAAGTTAAAACTTGGGTTATAAAACATTAGGTGACTTTCATCAAAATCAGCTGTAGTTATACTTATGCTCATAAACCACGTCTTGGTGGACGAGGAGGTGGAGTGGCTACGATCGATAAAGAAATCATAAAGGTAACACTTAATAATAAGTATGAGTCAAAATCCTTCTAAGCTCTTCTACTCAAAATAAGCAGTTCATTTTCATTAAAGATTAAATCATATCTAATGCAACTTATTACTGTATACCGCCCTTCAGGCCCATATACAGAGTTTATTAAGGAATTTGGTGAATTTCTTTCTAACATAGTAATCTCATCAGACAAGGCCTTAATAGTTGGTGACTTCAATGTTCACTTTGAAAACCCACTAGACTCATTTAAATTAGCCTTTGACCCTATCCTCGATTCCATGGGTGTTACTCAAAGTGTGGTTGGTGAAACACATCACTGTAAACATACATTACACTTTGTTTTATCACATGGTAAATAATTAATAATAATTAGTTAATAAGTTAAAATTTTAACTATTGCTATAATGACTAATATAACTATAACTATTTAACTATAAGTGAGGTCATCTCTGATTATTATTTGATAACCTACGATTTAGAAATTGATATTGATCCTGTTAAAAAAGGCGGGGCGCATTCCGTCCAACGGCAGCGCTGCGTGGTGCTATGCAGGGGTGAGATTTACTCGGTGCTAGTAAGCGAGCCAGGCGACCAGGTAAACAGCAGGGTGATGTTTAATAACCAAAAAAGCTTCATAAACAAAAAAACTAAACCGGAACCAAACCGAACCGAATGCCAACGCGGTGCCGAACAAAACATAGCACGAAAAATCCAAAGTAACATAAGCATAACGCATGTAATGGTGGCCTGCTGACTCAGGGAGCATGGGCTCTTTAAGTGTAATCAGAGGCCACATGTGATTAGGTAGGACCCAATCCCAAGCCTCGGGAATGGGCCCTACCTACGGGAACCCCGAACGGACAAACCCGAACTAAGGAAATCAGGGGGGAGTGGCTTAGCCCTCCGGGGGGGCATGGCCACCCGGGGAAAAAAAGAAAAAAAAAACAAAGGGGACCCAGGTCCCTCCGGGGCCCTATAAGGACGCGACGGCGACGAGGCCTGTAGAGGGCGCGAAGGCGCCGGGGCCTCTCCAAGGGCATGAAGGCGGTATGGCCACCTGAGGGCGCCAAAACGGCGAGGCTCCTCCAACTTGCGGAGGCGATGTGACCCCTTGAGAGCGTGGATGGTGACTTGGCCCCTTGATAGCGCTGAAGCGACCTGGCATATTAAGGGTGCGGAGGCGACGTGACCCTTTGAGAGCGCGAGGACGGCGTGACCCTTTGCGAGCGCGAGGGCGACGTGACCCCTTGAGGATGCGGGGGCGACGTGACCCTCTGAGAGCGTGAAGGTGACTAGACTCCTTGATAACGCAGAGGCGATCTGGCCAATTAAGGGTGCGGAGGTGACATGGACCTTTGAAAGCGTGAGGGCGACGTGACCCCTTGAGGACGCGGGGCAACATGGCCTATTAAGGGTGCGGAGGCCACGTGACCCTTTGAGAGCGCGGGGACGGCGTGGCCCTTTGAGAGCGCGAGGACGGCATGACCCTTTGAGAGTGCGAGGGTGACGTGATCCTTTGAGAGCACGAGGGTGACGTGGTCCTTTGAGAGCGCGAGGGCGACGTGACCCCTTGAGGACGCGGGGGCGATGTGGCCTTGTAGGGGTGATACCTGTGGGTTCAGGCGCCGGAGAGACTCCCGCGGACTCAGGTGCTGGAGAGGACCAGGTGGACCCAGGTGCTGGAGAGGCTAACGCGGACTCTGATGCAGGCGGGAGCGCCTCTAAGCCACCTGAACACAAAAAGAGAGGACCAGTACCACAGCAACCCCACATAATACTAAGTCCTGGTCTACCGAGGCGGGACACACCGAGGCTGGACCCGAGCACCGGAGGCAACCTGAGCGGATCACGGACGGCTCGGTACGGGACGCGCGCCGACTCATGGGGCGCGCCGACGCATGGGGCGGATTATCGGCGGAGCGGGGCGGCTCGCGGAGCGGCATGCTGACGGCTCGCGGACCGGCATGCTGACGGCTCGCAGCGGCTCACGGCGGCTCACAGGACGGATTACCGGCAGAGCGGAGCGGCTCATGGAGCGGCAGACTGACGTTGCGTGGCGGAACGCTGATGACGAGCGACGGATCGCTGATGACGAGCGGCGGCGCGCTAGTGGCGTGCAGCGGAATACTGGCGTAGCGGAGCGGCTCGCGGAGCGGCTCGTGGAGCTGTACGCTGACACCGAGCGGTGGCACGCTGACAGAGCGTGGCGGCTCACGGGGCAGATTACCAGCGGAGCGGGGCGGCTCGCGGAGTGGCACGCTGAGCGCTGAACGCTGACGAAGAGCGGCAGATCGCTGACGCCGTGCGGCGGCTCACGGGGCAGATTACCAGTGGTGCGATGGCGGGGCTAGCACCGATGTTAAGCAGCTAATGCTGCAGCCAGAGGAACGAGCTAACAAAAAAACAAAACCGAAACTGAACCGAACGCCAAAGCGACGCCGAACAAAACATAGCACGAAAAACCCAAAGTAACATAAGCATAACGCATGTAATGCTGGCCTGCTGACTCAGGGAGCATGCGCTCTTTAAATGTAGTCATCAGGCCACATGTGATTAGATAGGACCCAATCCCAAGCCTCGGGAATGGGCCCTACCTACGGGAACCCTGAACAGACAAACCCGAACTAAGGAAATCAGCGGGAATGGCTTAGCCCTCCCAAGCCTGACAGATCCAGTCATTAAACCACAATATAATATGAAGCATACAATCATTCCCTCTACTGCTGCATCATTCCTACAACATTTACCTGAATTAAACATTAAACCAGCATCAAGACCCAACGAAATTGAAAACACAGCTGAATACCTTAAACACGTGTTTTCTACAACCTTAGACAGTGTAGCTCCACTTAAACTAAAAGGATTAAAGATAGAAAACTTGTTCCATGGTTTAATGATCAAAAACGTGCCCTAAAACAAACCACTAGAACCATGGAGCATAAATGGAGACAAACTAAATTAAAGGTATTTAGGGTTGCATGGAAGGACAGTAGGACTAAGTACAAACATGCACTCAATACAGCGAAGACTAAATATTATTCTGAAGTAAAAGAGAACAACAAAAACAACCAAAGATTCCTCTTTAGTACCATTGCCAAACAAACTCGAAGTGCTACTGAATCAGATTCACAGATTCACTCACAGTTCAGCAGCAATGATTTCATGAATTTCTTTAGCGATAAAATCGAAAACATAAGACTTAAATCATCTAATGCATCATGTAGTGTAATCAATAATTATTGATTCCACTACACGATGCATTAGATGATTTAAGTCTTATGTTTTCGATCAGAAATCGTTGAGGGTTGATTATAATCAACCCTCAACGATTTCTGATAAATCTAGTGGTAAAGAAAATAATATAGTACAAGAGTTAAATACATTTATCCCCATATCTAAAAAAGAGCTTGTCTCATTAAATACACAATCAAAAACAACATCATGTCTTTTAGACCCAATACCTACAAACCTGCTTAAAGACCTCCTACCAAATATTACAGAGCCTTTTATAAACATTATAAATTCATCACTTAAAATAGGTTATGTCACCAAAAATCTGAAGTGTGCAGTCATTAAACATTACTTAAAAAAACCTAATTTATATCCTCTAATACTGTCCAACTATAGATCAATATCAAACCTTTCTTTTGTCTCTCAAATCCTAGAAAAAATTGTGTTCAACCAGCTGAATCGCCATCTTCTAGCTAATAATGTTCATGAAGTTTTTCAGTCAGGTTTTAGGTATCATCATAGCACTGACACAGCCTTAATTAAAGTCGTTAATGACTTACTAATACTAACAAAATCTCTTTTCTTGTATTATTAGATCTTAGTGCAGCCTTTGACACCATAGACCATAACATCTTAGTTGATAGATTAGAAAACACTGGGCATTACAGGATCTGCACTCCAGTGGTTTAAATCCTACCTGACAGATCGATATCAATCCACCTGTGTTAACAACCAATGTTCTGATCTTGCTAAAGTTAAATATGGTGATCTGCAAGGGTCAGTTCTGGGTCCACTCCTATTTGCGCTATATATGTTTCCATATCTAGATATAGGGATCAATTATTCGTAAACATGGAATCAGTTTCCACTCTTATGCAGATGATACACAGTTATACATTTCAGCTAACCCTAATGGTGTTTGTTCAGTCAGTAAGCTCGAGGACTGCATCCAAGATATTAAAATATGGATGTCAAAAAACTTCCTACTGCTAAATTCTGATAAAACTGAGTTTCTAATGTTTGGACCCAAGGACAAAATTAACAAAGCTTCTAACACTATGTTAAACCTCGATAACTCTTTAATTAGACCCAGTTCATCTGTAAATAATCTCGGTGTTTAAAAGTAAATTAAAAACAAATTAATTTAATCTTGCGTTTAACTAATTCTCTGTAGATAAAGGTATAGATCTCAGGCTTGGCTGTGTTGGGGTGGTAATCTGCGATCAGTGTGTGCTGGCGTTTCACCTCTTCACCCACCTCATCATTAATGGGGTTGGTGTGGCGCTGAAATGATGCTGTTCCAGGGAGCCATCTCAACTATGTAGAGTCTGCTGTATCTGCCTCTTTTAGTTATGCTGCTCTGGTCAGTGATGCCTGGGTCACATCAATCACTTCAATCAGTGTCAATCAGTCACTTATTACTTAAATGCTGTGATTTTTTATTAGCTCTAAGTGCCTTCCTTGTCTGTTTCTTTTGAGGTGTGACCGGTTTCCTGGAGGTGTAGTCAGACCTTCATCCATGGCTCTGCCTAAGCACTGCGGCTATGATGAATACTGGTTGGAACCTGGATATTAATTGGACTGGCGGTCCTGCAGGACCCCTTAATGGACTTACATATAGTTTTCCATTTGTTAAATATAGTCACCCAATCTCGACACTAGCTATTCATGGCTGTCCTACACTGTTGTTGCTGCCTGGCCGCTCAAGGAGGATGAGTCCTCCACTGAGTCTTGGTCCTCCCAAGGTTTCTTCCTTAAAACAGGGAGTTTTTTTCTTGCCACTGTCGCTTCGGTTTGCTCTTTGTGGGTTTAAAGGCTTTTCATTCTGTAAAGCTGCTTTGTGACGACGTTCTGTTGTAAAAAGCACTCTATAAATAAATAACTTGAACTTGAACTTAACTTGAACTTGAACTTTCTTTTTGAGATGTCTGAGGTCTTGAAATCCCGACCAAACAAACTGATTTGTTCGGTGAAGTTGTTGGTGTAAAGCTGGACTCGCTGATGGCTGAGTCAGAGAGCATGATGCTGTCTAAACTGAAGGCCATCATGGACAATGTCTCCCACCCACTCTATGAAACTAGGGTATGACACAGGAGCACATTCAGTTTATTACATTCTTATTTCTCCAAAATGCACCACAGGAGGTCATTCTTGCCTGTGGTAATCACACTCTGTAAGTCCTCTCTCAATGTGCAATAACATCACTTGTGTGCAATAACAAATTATGATTGAATTGTGCAATGCTATATTTGGTGCAATATTTCATTACACTATATGATTCAGTGCAATATACTGTATGTCAAAATATATGTCAAAATATATAACAAATATATAAATATATATTTTATATATATATAATATATATAAAATATATTTGTCAAAAAATTTCAAAATATATAACTGTATGCCACTGCCACTTTACTTTTTAGTTGTATTTTGTATTTAAATATTTAATCTACTTGTCATGGCATGCTTGAAAGGAACGATGACAGTTAAATACAGTGAGACACCTTTTAATGCAGCCACACAAACCTAAAGTACATTTGCCAGTTCCAAATGAAAAAACAACAGAAACCGAGGCCGACAGGGTGACTGGAGGCCAATACTTCCCAACAGGTGGCCCAATGTAAAGAAAGAAGCGAGGACGTTGACGGTGTTCCACAGATGCATGTAACAACATCAGGGAAACGCATTCTGATTCTAAGGATAGGGTCATATATCTCAATATTTTGGACAACAAACTCCTTCCTTCAGTAAGAGCATTGAAGATGGGTGGTGACTGGGTCTTCCAGTACAACAATTCCTCGAAACAGTCAGGGCGACTAAGGACTAGCTTTGTAAGAAGCTTGCCATGGTCCTGGAGGGGCCTAGTCACTCTCCAGACCTTAACCCAATAGAACATCTTTCAAGGGAGCTGAAACTCAATGTTGCCCATTAACAGCATCAAAATCCCTGCTGCAGTGCAAATCTAAACGAGAACTACAGGAACTGTCTGACCTTTGTAACTGCAGACAAGTTTCCATTTTTCTATTGTATCAAATACTTTTTATTATGTAATAAAAGCTAATAATTTAAATATCATCAAAATCATGTGATTTTTTTTTAGATTCTCTCTCACAGTAAAATGTGCCTACAACAGAATTTACAGACCTCTCCATTCTTTGTAGATGTAAAACTTGTATCAGATTTTTCCACTGTATATAGTAGTCTAATTTATTTTATTCTTAGCATATTATAGTCTATTACATCCTCAGCCTTTTTTTATTCATATATTTGTATCTGTTTTCCTACTTATACAATGCTGTTCCTTTGCTGTTATAACATCTTTTTTTAGTGCTATAACTTACTTGAATTTTAATTTAGTTTTGTGTTCTAACATGTTCCTGTTAATACTGTGTGTATTATATCTTTTGAATATGCTCTTTGTTAATCAAATGCGTCACTGATCTTTGTTCTGCTTTGTTTTGCAAATCTTTATTCAGCACCAAGCTACACATCAAATTTCCATGTTTAGTAGAACCTGTTTTTCAGGATCCCTTCTGTTGCAGTGCTCCTTAGATGTACATTATATTCCTGTGTTTCAGTCTTTGTATTTAAAATAAATGAGTTCTTATTTTACATCAGCACACAGGTTGTTTTATTCAAAGCGACTTACAAGTATCCCAACTCGATGACTGTGGTCAGAACACAGGGACAACACCCCTGAAGCAATAAGGGGTTAAGGATCTTGCTCAAGGGCCAACATTGGTAACTTCAATGAACCTAGGATTTGAACTTTCAACCTTGAAGATTTTTCAACCTTGGAATGAAGATTCACCCTAATCACAGAGCTACCACATCTCCACTGCTACACAACTCCAAACTAAAACAGGCACACTCAGATATTAAGATTTATCAAGTGTATCATACTTTCTCAAAGGATGTAACTGCTGCTAAATCCTTGTTCTTCCAGTCCAAGGTAACATGTACTCACTACTAACTCCTCCCTCTCCCCCTCCCAACACTTCTCTGTCAGCTGATGTCTTTGCAACCTTTTTTACAGAAAAGATCGAGGGCATCAGCAAACTCCTTCATACTCACCATTTCCACAACACTACATCTCACACATCCACCCATCCAACCCTCTCCTCCTTCTCCCCTGTCGCAGAATCTGACATCTGCAAAATTCTTCTTGCCAGTAACCCAACTACTTGCCCCCTTGATTCCATCCCATCCCATCTTCTTCAATCCATCGTCTCCTCCATCACACCAGCACTCACACACATCATTAACTCCTCTCTCACGTCTGGTACTTTTCCAAATTGTTTCAAACAGGCCATAGTCAAACCCCTACTCAAAAATCCTACGCTCAACCCAAATTTGATTGAGAGCTACAGACCTGTTTCTCTTTTACCTTTCCTGTCTAAAACACTTGAACGGGTGGTATCCACACAGGTCTCCAAATTTCTTAATCAGAATAATCTCCTTGATCCCAATCAATCCGGTTTTAGATGTGGTCACTCCACGGAGACAGCACTGCTCTCTGTAATTGACTCACTTAAATCTGCCAAAGCCAAATCTTAATCCTCTGTCCTCATTCTGCTAGACCTTTCTGCAGCTTTTGATACAGTAAATCATCAGATTCTACTGTTCACCCTAGCTGAATTAGGCTTTTCTTGTACGACACTTGACTGGTTTTGATCCTATCTCACAGGAAGGACCTTCAAAGTGTCATGGAATGGGGAGATCTCTAACTCTCACCAAGTACGCACTGGTGTGCCTCAGGGCTCTGTACTTGGTCCTCTCCTCTTCTCACTTTACATGACATCACTGAGCACAGTCATCCAGGCGCATGGTTCTCTTACCACTGCTATGCTGACGACACTCAACTTCATCTGTCTTTTGCCCCTGATGACACCACCATCTCTAATCAGGTATCTGCCTGCCTCACCGACATATCTGTCTGGATGAAGGCCCGTCATCTCAATTAAACTTAGAAAAAACAGAGCTTCTCATCCCAGCTAAACCCTCAATCCATCACAACCTGACCTTCCAAATTGATGGCTCCACAATCTCCCCAACCGATTCGGTCCGGAACCTTGGGATCACAATAGACTCCCACCTTAAACTCTCTGATCATTTTATCAAAACCGTCCGTTCTTGTAGATTCCTTCTTTACAACATAAGGAAGATCAGACCCTTTTTGACTGAACATGCTACCCAACTGCTTGTTCAAGCCCTACTCCTATCCCGGCTTGATTATTGTAATGCGCTACTTGCCGGTATCCCAGCTTCCACAATCAGACCTCTTCATCTAATTCAAAACTCTGCAGCCCGACTTGTGTTTAACCAGCCCAAGCGAACTCATGTCACTCCTTTACTCACTTCCCTCCATTGGCTTCCTGTAGCTGCTCGCATTCAGTACAAGTCACTGACTCTGGCATACAGAACCATTTCTGGATCTTCCCCCATCCTACCTTCACTCTATCCTTTCAAAATACACTCCGACTCGTTCACTTCGCTCCAGTGATGATTGCCGCCTGGCGGTTCCACCGCATCGAGGAGCTAATTCTCACTCCGTGGCGTTCACCACTGCAAAATGGTGGAACGATCTTCCCAACTCTGTCCGTAAGGCAGCATCACTAAACAGTTTTAAGAAACTACTTAAGACGCACCTCTTTAACAAATACCTGTTGTAGAAAAAAAAAGGGGGGGGGAGGGGCCGCAGCATTGAATAACAATCAGGTTTGATGAATTTACAGTATAGTTGGTTTTCTCCATGGCTTCTGACTTGTGGTGTTCTCATTTGTGAGTTGCTTTGGATAAAAGCATCTGCTAAATGACTAAATGTAAATGTAAATGTAACTTACCTGTATTATTAAAACATGTCGATCATAAGTAGTTTACAGCCAGGCTATTTATTTGCCAATTAGCACAAGAAAAGGAGCATTATGTTAGTAACACAGCAACTCTAATGAAAGTACCACCAAAAAAACAAACAAACGGTGCGTACCTTCATACTTGATCACCATATACACTGAATAATACCATGCACACTGCCATTATGGCACAAGCCACATAAGTTCTATAGGAACACTATAGGAAACACAACGTCCTCTCGGTGCCCATTCATTTCTATCTGAGCAGAAAGATCACTTACAGACTAGCTAAAACTTTACACTTAAAACCAAGTATCTACTTAAAATAATTCCACATACCTTTTAGAGTGAATGTTCGAAAAAAACGACTCGGCGACCCAAACTTCTCCACTCACACTCTGCTTTGCTAGCCTAGCCACGCTGCTCTAAAGAGCCCCTACTTAAAGGCCTGATGTAACCAGGGCTGGACTGGCCATCTGGCGTACCTTGCATCTTCCTGGAGGGCTGACTGTCCTTAGGGGCTGTTATGGGTAGATGTGTCCGTAGATGTGTCCTTTCAGGAGCATTATGGTAGAGTTGAATAGATGGAATTTTTCTTTATTTTTCATGATTCAAGGTAGACACAAGGCATAAGTGGGTTATGAATTGAAGAAAAAAATTATATATATATAAAAAAAAAGAACTGTCTTAAATAACAAAAAAAGAAATAAAAAAAAATGTTGGCCTGAATTTTTATAACAAAAAACAGTCGACTTGAAATGAAATAAACTGATTGTCATTGTAAAATCACAGAGCATTAAGACACATGTCTATTCACCCTTCGCTCTATTTCCCAAAATTAAAAAAAATCTCGCCCGGCTTTCACTATTAATACTTACACCCCTCAATAGGAAAAAAACATCACTTGCAAGGAAAACAAAGAGAAGAATACCCTTAAATCATCACCAATATAATTGCTTAACATAATACAACATATGATTTCATAAACACCGAACAACATTCATAACAACATTCATGATGATTGCCGCCTGGCGATTCCACCTCACCGAGGAGCTAATTCTCACTCCGTGGCGTTCACCACTGCAAAATGGTGGGACGATATTCCCAACTCTGTCCGTAAGGCAGAATCACTAAACAGTTTTAAGAAACTACTTAAAACGCATCTCTTTAACAAATACCTGTTGTAGAAAAAAAAAAAAAAAAAGGGGGGGGGGGGGGGCGCAGCATCGAATAACAATCAGGTTTGATGAATTTACAGTATAGTTGGTTTTCTCCATGGCTTCTGACTTGTGGTGTTCTCATTTGTAAGTCGCTTTGGATAAAAGCGTCTGCTAAATGACTAAATGTAATATAAATGTAATAAGCATGAAGCGTTTTCACGTCCGGTATAGGAGGAAACCGGATGCATATTTAAAATTAGTTTTTGAGCCGGTAAGCACTATAATCCAAGGTAAATCAAGCATTTAAGATTGTGTTAACTGTAAAAATGTTAAATCTAATAGTGGTTAGTTATTATAACTAAATAAACAGTGCGTTACAGTGATAGATTTTAAACTGAAAGTAATATAACAAAAAACCCAGAGCGCTTGCTAAATTCACTGTTGTGTTAGTGAAATGAAATCTCTTATCTATAAAATAGACAGTGTAAAATATCAAACAATAAAAAATATGGCCGATAGCAACTCGTTGCTATCCCCTGAGAACTCTGCCCGAAGTCCTCTACTTCGTCTATATAAGTCCTTCAGGAGGGCGTGACTTGCTTTATCTGTGTGTGCACGCCCCTCCAGACAACAGTCTTTTTTCTCATAAGAACATCCACCAGAACATCTTTAACTTTTACACCATCTGGTCCTGCTTTCTGCCCCCTTCAGGGGTATGGATTTATGACATGTTCTTGTTGACTATCGTATTATTCAAATCTCCCCGCTCACCCTGCGACCGGACATTTCTACACTTTCCCATGCTCATTCATCACATAGTCATTTTCTCTGTTCCTTGAACTATTCAACTCATCATGAGTTTTACTTTACCATATTCCTTTTTGCTTGATTACTTAAAATTATTACAGTATAAAAACTTTACAGTTCCCCCCTTTTCACCCTTTTCTGAAGGTGCAACATACCTTAATACTAGGGATTCCCAGTTCGAATCCCAATCTGGGTGGAGTTTTCATGTTCTCCCCGTGTCTGCGTGGGTTTCCTCCGTGTTCTCTGGTTTCCTCCCATAGTTAAAAAAAACATGGATCAAGTCAACTGAGTTCTCCAAATTGCCCCATATAGAGTGTGTGTGTGTGTGTGTGTGTGTGTGTGTGTGAGTGAGTGAGTGAGTGTGCGCCCAGATAGATTGACGCACTGTCCTGGGTTGTGTTTGCCCAGCACCCAAACCATTCTCCCCTGGATGGGAATGGGGAACCCCCCCCGCGACCCTAGTAGAGGATAAAGCAGAAGATAATGGATGGATGGATTAATAAATAGTGAGGGGTCTGATCTTGTCATATACGTTAAAATGTGCTTGTGCATATACTAGTGCTTGCACGGTACTGTGACTCAACACTGCTTGTGACTCAACAAGTTTCCAGAAGTGATTCATGCATCAGTTTCATCCTTTTACAGACTTTACTTTTACAGATCTTGCATCAAATGGTGTTTGTAATAATGAAGACATGGTGTGTGGACAAGGAACCACACTACTCACCTACTTTTTAAACTACTACTTTATCAGTTTAACAGCGGACGCCCTCCGGCTGCGAGGTCAGGTGGACGCCCGTGGTGGATCAGGACAGGGCCACGCCCTCCTAATGCGTGGTCCGGTGGACGCCCCCGTCAGGCGAGGAATGAGCCACGCCTTCTAGCTGCGTGGTCCGTTGGCCGCCCATGTTGGGCGAGGAATGGGCCCCGCCCTCTTGCTGCGGGGTCAGGTGGACGCCCACGGGCGGCGTGGTCTGGAGGACGCCCCCTGGCGGCGTGGCGAGGCGGACGCCCCCTGGCGGCGGGGCATGCGGCCCCTGCTGCTCGGGCTGGGCGGCGCGCGGACCCTTGACTTCGGGCTGGACGGCGCTCAGACCCTTGACTTCGGGCTGGACGGCGCTCGGACCCTTGACTTCGGGCTGGACGGCGCTCGGACCCTTCACTTCGGGCTGGACGGCGCTCGGACCCTTGACTTCGGGCTGGACGGCGCTCGGACCCTTGACTTCGGGCTGGACGGCGCGCGGACCCTTGACTACGGGATGGACGGCGCTCGAACCCTTGACTTCGGGCTGGACGGCGCTCGGACCCTTGACTTCGGGCTGGACGGCGCTCGGACCCTTGACTTCGGGCTGGACGGCGCGCGGACCCTTGACCTTGGGCTGGACGGCGCGCGGACCCTTGACTTCGGGCTGGACGGCGCGCGGACCCTTGACTTCGGGTTGAACGGCGCGCGGACCCTTGACTTCGGGCTGGACGGCGCTCGGACCCTTGACTTCGGGCTGGACGGCGCTCGGACCCTTGACTTCGGGTTCGACGGCGCGCGGACCCCTGGGCCTCGGGATGGGCGGCGTGACGCCCCTGGGCCTCGGGATGGGCGGCGTGACGCCCCTGGGCCTCGGGATGGGCGGCGTGACGCCCCTGGGCCTTGGGATGGGCGGCGTGACGCCCCTGGGCCTCGGGATGGGCGGCGTGACGCCCCTGGGCCTCGGGATGGGCTCGCGCGCTGGCTGGACCTCGGCGGGCACACACGCTGGCTGGACCTCGGCGGGCACGCACGCTGGGCGGACCTCGGCGGGCACGCACGCTGGGCGGACCTCGGCGGGCACGCACGCTGGGCGGACCTCGGCGGGCACGCACGCTGGGCGGACCTCGGCGGGCACGCACGCAGGCAGAACCTCGGCGGGCACGCACGCAGGCAGAACATCGGCGGGCACGCACGCTGGGCGGACCTCGGCGGGCACGCGCGCTGGCATGACCTCGGCTGGCACGCGCGCTGGCATGACCTCGGCCGGCACCTCGGGCTCTCCATCCTGCACACAAAACACATAAACCCCCGCCGCAACGCCCAAACACATGGACACAAACATGTCAGACATGGGGACGACAGACTGGTCACACGACACATAGGAGGACGGGGGACACAACACACTCTCACTCTCAGGCGGCGGCTCCGGTACCACCCCCTCGCAGCGCGACCCAGACGCGGCACGGACCGGCGCGGTCGCATCACGTAACTGCCCCGCAGTCCACGCTTCGCGCTCCGCAGCTGCGCTGTGCGCCCGCTGCGGCTTCACTCCACGCCGTCGCCGCACTCTGCGTCTGTGTCTCGCCACCGGGGGTTTAACAAACCGGACTGGACCCTCTGTCCAGAACTCCTCAGTGTTGTGGAGGGTGCGTACGGGCAGAATATGCCCATACAGGTAAGATTCGCCCGCCTCGTCATCGGAAATCTGAACAATGTCCAGACCTTCCTCTGCGCAGAGCGCCTCAAACCCATACCTCCACATCCATTCCTCATCGGAGTCGCTATACTCTGTTTGAGCCGCTCCTCCGGCTCTGGGACGGCGGGCTCCGCATAACGGCGCACTCACGGAAACGGCGGAGCGCGCCGCGAGTACGAGGCTATACAGCCCCCCCAAAGAAAAATTTAAAAATCACCTACCTGGGCTCTGGACTCCCCAAACGTTGGCGCGTCTTTCTGTCACAACGGTCCACCTGGGATTTAAACGCGGCTGCGCAAATACAGCGCAGGGCCGCGGCGCAGAAGGGAGCCAGGCACGCAGGTGGTACGAATAAAGAATATTTATTAAAGGTGCTCAAAACACCAAACACACAGGTAAAAAGGACAGTGTAACATAAAACGAAGACGCGCACGGAAGACATGAAACCCCGGAACTAAATACCCTGACATATCCCACCACGTGCACAAAACCACCCAACGAACCCGCGAAGCTAATTAACTAAAAGACCTACACGAGACAGCTAATTAACTAAACACAGGAACACAAACACAGAACCCAAAAACACACAACGGCCGGGAAACGGGTGCCCGTTACAGATGATTAGTTAGATGATTTTGTCCATCTATTTATTTAAGATTTAGTTGTAATTTTAAGTTAATTAATTTAACATTTTAAGTTAATTAATCTATAATTATTACAAATATTTGATATAATCAGCATTTCTTTTCTTATATTATATTATAGTATATAATTTTGCATAGTGGCATTGTGTTTAGTAGGAACCCATGTATGGTTTTCCTTAATGATCACCTCGCCACGACCTTCAGGATAATAATAATGGAAAATACATTGATACATGAAAATGTATACATCCCAATTATTCACACATACTTTAAAACTTAAGTAAATTTAATGAAGTAGCAGAAACTGGACTTTATCCGATAATCCAAATTTATCGGCTAAAGTTCTGTTCTGTCTTCGTCTTGTTTAAAGGCTCTTAAAGTTAAAATGTAATGCAATCCCGCCATCAACTGTTTGAAACTCGAACTACAATCAACATAATGGAATTTACATTATTATTTGCTCCATTATCTATGGAAGCCCGTTTCCGCCACTAAGACGGAAAAAAAAAAAAAAAGTAACTCAGAATTCTGACTTTTTATCTCAGAATTCTGACTTTTTATCTCAGAATTCTGACTTTTTATCTCAGAATTCTGACTTACTAAGTTAGAATTACGACTTACTAAGTTAGAATTACAACTTACTATGTCAGAATTCTGACTTACTAAGTTAGAATTACGACTTACTAAGTTAGAATTACGACTTACTAAGTCAGAATTCTGACTTTTTATCTCAGAATTCTGACTTTTTATCTCAGAATTCTGACTTTTTATCTCAGAATTCTGACTTACTAAGTTAGAATTACGACTTACTAAGTCAGAATTCTGACTTACTAAGTTAGAATTACGACTTACTAAGTCAGAATTCTGACTTTTTATCTCAGAATTCTGACTTTTTATCTCAGAATTCTGACTTACTAAGTTAGAATTACGACTTACTAAGTTAGAATTACGACTTACTAAGTCAGAATTCTGACTTACTAAGTTAGAATTACGACTTACTAAGTTAGAATTACGACTTACTAAGTCAGAATTCTGACTTTTTATCTCAGAATTCTGACTTTTTATCTCAGAATTCTGACTTTTTATCTCAGAATTCTGACTTACTAAGTTAGAATTACGACTTACTAAGTCAGAATTCTGACTTACTAAGTTAGAATTACGACTTACTAAGTCAGAATTCTGACTTTTTATCTCAGAATTCTGACTTTTTATCTCAGAATTCTGACTTACTAAGTTAGAATTACGACTTACTAAGTTAGAATTACGACTTACTAAGTCAGAATTCTGACTTACTAAGTTAGAATTACGACTTACTAAGTTAGAATTACGACTTACTAAGTCAGAATTCTGACTTTTTATCTCAGAATTCTGACTTTTTATCTCAGAATTCTGACTTTTTATCTCAGAATTCTGACTTACTAAGTTAGAATTACGACTTACTAAGTCAGAATTCTGACTTACTAAGTTAGAATTACGACTTACTAAGTCAGAATTCTGACTTTTTATCTCAGAATTCTGACTTTTTATCTCAGAATTCTGACTTACTAAGTTAGAATTACGACTTACTAAGTTAGAATTACGACTTACTAAGTCAGAATTCTGACTTACTAAGTTAGAATTACGACTTACTAAGTTAGAATTACGACTTACTAAGTCAGAATTCTGACTTTTTATCTCAGAATTCTGACTTTTTATCTCAGAATTCTGACTTTTTATCTCAGAATTCTGACTTTATTTCTCAGAATTCTGACTTTATATCCCGGAATTCTGACTTTATACCATATCTGCGTGCGCATGCGTGCGCATGCGTGTGACAGGCTCATAGCTCATATATACATATACATGAGGCGCGCAAAAAGGCTTCTTGTGGTTTGGTTGTACGTCATTGTGTTTAAAAACCTTCATGATATATACTTTAACTTACCTTTTTAAAATAAAATCTAATTAAACTGTTAAACAACATTGACCTTGCTTTTGATCTATTATCGTTGAGACTTCATCTCAGTGTATTACGGTAACTCCTGTGCATCGGACCCCAACGCGTTGCAGCAGGTGGAACAAATGCCTAGCGCATCACTGACACTCACTCACAGTTTAATGCATCTAGTTCAAGCGGCTAGGGCTTGCACTAGATGTTTCTTATCCAAACCATGGGCTTTTCAATCTCAATTTATAAAGTCTTCTTTACCAAGTCTCTTTTATTTATTTTTTTTAATCTTTATTGATCTCATCACAGTCACTGTAATCACATCACTTCATTCACCATTTTAATGATTTACTGTTTAAGATTGTTATTTACTGAATTATTAAAACTCAAACCGTGCTCACGTTGTACGATAATCATAGTAAAGCTGCTTGGGGATACCGATATATATTTTTTCGTCCAAATAATATGACAAAGCATGGTATATAGTATCGATTTTTAATGACATATAGTTGGATAAATCTACAATGTGTAAACAGTAAATTATATTAATAATAATGCACTTTATAGTTGTTAGCTGAGTCCCTGTGCTGGGCAGTTTTCACCACTGGCCGGCCGGTGCAAATTAACATCAGGCTTAAGGATGATACACTGTTTATTGAGGTTTCATTTTTTAAAAGAAAACAAACGTATATATCACAAAATTGTTTTAACGAGTTGATTTTCAACGCAAGAATTGTTATTTAATAATACTCAATTTAATTCCTGGGGGGAAATTGCAGAATCATATACTGTACTATAGTATAGCTTATGCGTGTTTATAGTTATACTATAGTATAGCTTATGCGTGTTTGTAAATAAATAACCCCAAGCAGCTTTACTATGATTATCGTACAACGTGAGCACGGTTTGAGTTTTAATAATTCAGTAAATAACAATCTTAAACAGTAAATCATTAAAATGGTGAATGAAGTGATGTGATTACAGTGACTGTGATGAGATCAATAAAGATAAAAAATAAATAAATAAAAGAGACTTGGTAAAGAAGACTTTATAAATTGAGATTGAAAAGCCCATGGTTTGGATAAGAAACATCTAGTGCAAGCCCTAGCCGCTTGAACTAAATGCATTAAACTGTGAGTGAGTGTCAGTGATGCGCTAGGCGTTTGTTCCACCTGCTGCAACGCGTTGGGGTCCGATGCACAGGAGTTACCGTATACACTGAGATGAAGTCCTCAACGATAATAGGATCAAAAGCAAGGTCAATGTTGTTTAACAGTTAATTAGATTTTATTTTAAAAAAAAAAAGGTAAATTAAAGTATATATCACGAAGGTTTTTAAACACAATGACGTACAACCAAACCACAAGAAGCCTTTTTGCGCGCCTCATGTATATGTATATATGAGCTATGAGCCTGTCACACGCATGCGCACGCATGCGCACGCAGATATGGTATAAAGTCAGAATTCCGGGATATAAAGTCAGAATTCTGAGAAATAAAGTCAGAATTCTGAGAAATAAAGTCAGAATTCTGAGATAAAAAGTCAGAATTCTGAGATAAAAAGTCAGAATTCTGAGATAAAAAGTCAGAATTCTGACTTAGTAAGTCAGAATTCAGAGATAAAAAGTCAGAATTCTGAGATAAAAAAGTCAGAATTCTGAGATAAAAAGTCAGAATTCTGACTTAGTAAGTCGGAATTCTGAGATTAAAAGTCAGAATTCAGAGATCAAAAGTCAGAATTCTGACTTAGTAAGTCAGAATTCAGAGATAAAATGTCAGAATTCTTACTTAGTAAGTCAGAATTCTGAGATAAAAAGTCAGAATTCTGAGATAAAAAGTCAGAATTCTGCAATAAAAAGTCAGAATTCTGAGTTAGTTTTTTTTTTTTTTTTTACTCTTAGTGGCGGAAACGGGCTTCCATAATTATCCACATATTTACTCAACAAACAGAACATTTTCGTCTTATTGAGGAAGTGGAACCAAAATTTGTGGTTTTTATTATTAATAATAATTAAATTGTTATAAAGCAGATAATTACTTTAAATTTGGTGTTTTAATTACAGAAATGGAAATAAATTCGATTGTTTTTTTTCTGGAAAAATGTAATTAAATCTTATTTTTTTTAAATAATTGAAATGCATCATTTTCTGCATTACATCTAAATTATGCAGCTGAAACACACAGAGTTAAAAGAGTTATAATGATTGAAGTATTTAAAATAAGTAAATAAGTACAAGAACAGAAAGGAATTCTAGGTATTTTGAAGCTCTGTGTAAAAAATTATAGTTTTGCTAAAACTGATCTTTTGGCTGGTTGTTGTTCTAACAGTAGTGCACGCAGTGCAGGGTTGTGTGTGAAGTGTTTTAATGTGCCATATCACTTCACAGAGCTGCTGTATCCCGTCATCATCCAGAGGTGATCCAACATCTGTTTCATTTCTAACACGACCTAAAGAACATGAAGCATCTAGATTGCATGTATTAGCATGTTCATTAATCAAAATGACACACATATTGATGGATGAGGTTTCATCTCTTCGTCTCTCTCTCTCTCTCTCTCTCTTTACAGAATGTAGTTAATCCAGAAATAAATTACTGACTTTTAATCTAAAATCCTTAAAACAATTCACATGCTTATCATTGAAAACTGATTCATTAAGTTAATAAATTGTACTCAACTGTAATTTATTAATTCATTCACTTTCTTCTGCTTTATCCTCTATTAGGGTCGCGGTGGGGTTCCCCATGCCCATCCAGGGTAGAACGTTTAGGGCGCTGGGCAGATACATCCAGGACAGGGTGCCAATTTATCGCTGGGCACACACTCACTCACACAAACACACTCTATAGGGGGCAATTTGGAGAACTCAATTGACTTGATCCATGTTTTTGGACTGTGGGAGGAAACCGGAGAACCTGGAGGAAACCCACGCGGACACAGGTAGAACATGGAAACTCCACCCAGATTGGGATTCGAACCAGGAATCCCTAGCTCTGAGAGGCAAGCATGCTAACCACTAAGCCACCGTGCCGCCCCGTACTGAACTGAAATGAATCATAAAATAAACTTCACTCCTCAGACCACATATTGTTTAGCATCATAATGAAATAGAGTCTGTTAAAAGTTTACTAATGAAACCAAACGAAAAGTCCAATTCAACTTCAAACTTTTCTTCTTTAGGATATTGATGGTGACAGTTTCTTCAGTCAGGACATCTCTATTGAGCTTCACCTTCACAAAAACCTCCTGCAGAGACAGTTAATCACATAAAGACAATAATATAGCTGCCTCTCTCTCTATTTCTGTCTCTCTCTTTCTCGCTCTCTCTCTCCCTCTCTGTCTCTTATTCTTTCTCTGTCTGTATGTGATGATCTCTCTGTTCCTGTTTTTATATCTCTCTATCAATCACTTAGCATTTATAAATCTATATTTTTCTCTTGTTTTTCTGTCAGTCTAATGTTCCTGTCAGTCTGTCTCATTTCCCTGTCAGTATTGATGAACTGTTTCTTGTTGCTCGTTGTGTTACAGCATAAGGTCTATCTTAGTAAGACTATATTAAATCATAAGTATGTTCTGCTAAAATACTAATAACAAAGATTAACAGTAACTAAAATTTAAGACTCTGTAAGAGAACAATCTCTGAAAATAGAACAAATGTTATATTTCTACATTTTTATCTTTAAACAGTTTATCACAAACGAAGACGTTCTCTTTTAGAAGCCAACCAAATAATATATGGAAGCGCGTCTTCCAAACAGTAAGTGGCGGTATTGCATAAATCTGGAAACCTAACCTCCAAATTAACCGGAATAGAAGAAAAACTACAACAAGTGCCTGCGTGTGTTTAAAGCTCCGAGAGATTTATTAAACAATAAAAGTTCTAAACATCATTATTATCATCAGATCAGATCCAGTGCATTACTAAAGGTGAGATCCTTACTTAAACTTATTAAAGCTTTATACTATGAGTGGATAATCAGGATGCAAATAAGACTGGTAGAAGGAGGCTTTATTTAAAACTTTGTTCTAGACGATGTTTTTGTTTGTAATACTAATAACTTTAAACATGTATGTAAATGCACTGTAATCAGAAATAATAAAGGATACAATCACATGTTCAGGATTCTCTCTCATAACTCTAGAGTTAAACAAACCACAATGCAGTCAAATTTATTCAGTAAAACATCCAAAACATTTACTTTATTTTGACTGATAGCCTGAACTAGGTCATAGAGGTGATTGATCCTATCCCAGCTCTTATTTAACAAAGGTAGTAGAAACACCCTGGACCTGTTTACAGTCTAGGTGAGATCACTACCCACAATGCCACCATAACCACCACAAAACTACACGAAAAAAGTAAAAGCATTAAAAAAAGTCTGATTCTGTAAAAATGTAAATTGATATTTAGTAATGAAGTTCAATGAAATGTTAATTAAAAGTCATAAATGAAATAAAACATTTTTACATTAAATCAATATAACACTGCCTGG
>JAFMOC010000090.1:1480000-1520000 GCA_019802505.1 Corydoras sp. C115 | reverse complement strand
AATTGACTCAATCCATGTTTTTGGACTGTGGGAGGAAACCGGAGAACCCGGAGGAAACCCTCGCGGACACGGGGAGGACATGGAAACTCCACCCAGATGGGGATTCGAACCGGGAATCCCCAGCGCTGAGAGACAAACGTGCTAAATGACCAAGTCTCCTTAAATCCTTGAGATGGACTACAGAATGTTGTTATAGAACTACAAAGTCCATCGATATGAAGGTGAAGACGATGATATAATGAATCCGTGGTTTGATTTTTGTCAATCTGGCGCCCCGGTCATCGTTCCCCGTGTTTTCAGCGCTCGTCTCTTCCCTCAGTGACCCGTTCCGGTGGCTCCTCACAGAGAGACCGTATGTATGTGTATCACCAGGAGGTGGACATCACAAACGAGTGCAAACCCTGTACCGGGAGGAGAGGCAAGCGCCACGCCATTCTGCAGACCCTGTCCTCGTGTTTCCTCCCTGAGCGGTCGAGGGCGTGGCCTTTCAAACCTTCTTTTAATTAACCGAGGTTCTAAACAACAGTTTCCTACCCAATCAAATGTTTGGACACGCCCCCTTTATGCTCCACTTACTGTGAGGATGGACTTTGTAGTTCTACAGTTACACTCTGTAGTCCATCTGTTTGTGTTCTACAGTACATACTGTGTACTCTGTTCTAATGGTCAGAACCTCAATAGTACCACCACAGGGCGGGGATTATTGGGTGGGTGCATTAGTCCTATCCCAGCAGTGTGACTGAGGTGGAGAAATGAAACTCCAGCAGCACTGCTGCACTAAACCCCCCCCCCCTCTACATCAAGCAACACTACCGGGTGGAGTGTCCATGTCCTCCCCGTGTCCACATGGGTTTCATCCGGGTTCTCCGGTTTCCTCCCACAGTCCAAAAACATGGATCAAGTCAATTGAGTTCTCCAAATTGCCCCATATAGAGTGTGTCTGTGTGAGTGAGTGAGTGTGTGTCCAGTGATAGATTGGCGTCCTGTCCTGGGTGTATCTGCCCAGCGCCCGAAACGTTCTCCCCTGGATGGGCATGTGGAACCCCCCCCTCACCCCAGTAGAGGATAATATAATAATTAGAGTAGAGGAATATAATAATTAAGATGTGTGTCCCAATCATTTTCTCCATAGAAACCCAACAGCATCAGAGTCCATCCATCCATTATCTTCCGCTTTAGGGTCGCGGGGGGGGGGGGGGTTCTCTCCATCCAGGGGAGAACGTTTCGGGCGCTGGGCAGATACACCCAGGACAGGACACCACTTTATCCCCCCTCACCCCATCAGTGTCACTGCAGAACTGACCATAAACAATCCACCACCCAAATGATACCTGTTCTGTGATGCTCCTGACCAACAGAGAACCAACAGAAGAAACACAGATGGACTACAGTCTGTAATTATAAAACTACAAAGTCCATCTATATGATAAGTGGAGGACATGGAGTAAAAAAAAAAAGGAGGCGTGTCCAGATATAAATAATATTAATGGGCAATTTATCTCACTCTGATTCTTAATCGATTCTTTTGTGTGTAAACGTAACATGTCTGGGGTAATTCTTGCCTTTTAGCTTTTATATCTGCCCCATCTGTCACCCTCCGGTTTTGCGGCGTGTCTTCACTTCGTACTCTTAGTGTGTGGACCTCTGTCTGTCCCTCTGTCTGTCTTTTATTCCTGTAATCTCTAATTAAACCCGATGTGCTTTAGAAGCTCCTCCTCGTACCTGCCCCGCTGATGGCTTGGTGGTGGTGGTGGTTCCTGCAGTCGAAACGTTCTAACAGTAGTGTCTCACCCTCTCGTCCTGCAGTGACTCTGGATGAGAGCAACCGAACGTGGGGCAGGAGCACCACTTATAAACCCGAGGAGTTCGACGATGCAAAGAGGGGCATTAAGAAGAAAGTCCGCACGTGGGGACCGAGCTCTATTCAGACTAAAGAGAGGGGCAACTGTGCTGAAAGGTTCGCATGACGTTTTCTAAAGATTTACGTTGCCTAAAGTGAAGTCTGTGTATGTGTATGTTTGGCGCCACCTGGTGGCTCGATGCGGTATAGGTATTAGGACTCGGTTATTAGCGATAAAAAGAAATGGGTTCATGTTTTAAAATGTATTGAAACACTCCTCCAACATTTATTCACAGACAAAACTTTTTTTGCGGGGTTTCCAACCTCCGCAGCCTCCTAACCACCACAATACTGACACTGTTTGACTTTAATGAATCAAAACCTAACTGGGTTCGATTTATGGTTTGCCAATTAACCTAATTAACTTCACACAAAGGTGAATCGGCCCGAGGTGTGTTATTGACAGTAAGGTTATGGCTGATCAGAAGGCTCAGCCAATCAGGTTTAAGGACCGGAACTGCCTGTTTTATGATGAACTGTATGTATTTCAGTTGTGTATTGTAATTATGATGATGTTGGTGTCATTGATTGGCGTTCAGGGTCCGGCCTCTGTCAGACGGCAACAACCCGTGGTCCACAAGTCTGCAGAAATCAGTTCCACTGGAGGCTTTGTTTGCAGAACAAGGTAATCAGGAGATGTGTGTGTAAAATGTTAAAAAAAAAAAAAAAAAACAACAAATGTGTGTGTCTATGTGTATATATATATGTGTGTATGTGTATATATGTATGTATGATGTGTGTGTGTATATATATATATATATATATATATATATATATATATATATATATATATATATGCAGCAAAAGGTGGCTCCACAAAGTATTGACTCAGGGGGGCTGAATACTTTTGCACGTCGCACTTTTCAGTTTTTTATTTGTAAAAAAAAATGTTGATTCATGTATAATTTTCCTTCCACTTTACAATTGTATACCACTTTGTGTTGGTCTTTCACATTAAATTCCAGTGAAATATATTTATGTTTGTGGTTGTAATGTGACAAAATATGGAAAAGTTCAAGGGGTATGAATACTTTTGCAACCCACTGTGTATATATATATATATATATATATATATATATATATATATATATATATATACACACATACATATATATTAATTAATTAATTCATTCATTCATTATCTCCCGCTTTATCCTCTATTAGGGTCGCGGGGGGGGGGGGCCCATCCAGGGGAGAACGTTTCAGGCGCTGGGCAGATACACCCAGGACAGGGTGCCAATCCATCGCTGGGCACACACTCACACAGACACACTCTATATGGGGCAATTTTTGAGAATTCAATTGACTTGATTCATGTTTTTGGACTGTGGGAGGAAACCGGAGAACCCGGAGGAAACCCACGCAGGCACGGGGAGAACATGGAAACTCCACCCAGATGGGGATTCGAACCGGGAATCCCTAGCGCTGAGAGAAGAACGTGCTAAACCACTAAGCCATGCTGCCTATATATATATATATATATATATATATATATATATATATATATATATATATATATATATATATATGTGTGTGTGTGTATATATATATATATATATATATATATATATATATAAAAATAAATCTAATAAACATGCTACAGCTCCACCCTCACTGCATCTATCTGCTGCTTTCCTCTAGAATCCACTAAAGATGAAACGAGCTCCTCCGACGGTTCCGAAAGCAAACCAAAGCAACTCAAGTTCCCCAATCAGGTTTACATCAATCTACCTCTGTGGAAAGACGAGCAAGGTGACGGGATAGGATCCGGCCCGGGTGTCGGCACCGAGAGTCAGGAGGAGCCGGCCACTTCCACCAGCTCGACCAGCACCACCCCCCAGCACACACCCACCAACAGCCTGAAGCGCGCCGGTGGTCGACGGCGCACGGATACCGCACTGCACAGCTGCGCCTCCCTCCTGGCCGCCGTGGCTCTGGGCGTGGACCTCCGCGACGCCTCCAGGGCCACGGTCCTCGACGAGACCGAGACACGGGAAGACAAGAAGAAGCGAGAGGGCCTCTTCCAGCGCGCCACGCGGTTCCGCCGCAGCTCCAGCCCACGCCGGGACGACGGCCTGCCGCCCGTGTCCTCGGTTTCCACCAGGTGTCTGCTTCACCCGGACGCCGAGGAACCTGAGCCCCCCATTAACGGCACCCAGTCCAACGGAGCCGGATTTCAGCAGTGCGGCAGCGGGGGGCGCTATGTGGGAAGGACTGATGCTCTGTGTCCGGATCCTGGTTCTCGTCTCAGGAGGAAAAAAGTCAGCCCTGGTCTGGTTCCAAATGGTGAGATGTTTAGGGGTTTGGTTCCTGTGGTGGGTCCCAACTACTGGGGTTGGGTCCCAACTACTGGGGTTGGGTCCCAACTACTGGGGTTCGGTTCCTGGGGTGGGTCCCCCTACAGGGGTTGGGTTCCTGGGGTGGGTCCCAACTACTGGGCTTGGGTTCCTGGGGTGGGTCCCACCTACAGGGGTTGGGTTCCTGGGGTGGGTCCCACCTACAGGGGTTGGGTTCCTGGGGTGGGTCCCACCTACAGGGGTTGGGTTCCTGGGGTGGGTCCCACCTACAGGGGTTGGGTTCCTGGGGTGGCTCCCCCCTACAGGGGTTGGGTTCCTGGGGTGGCTCCCCCCTACAGGGGTTGGGTTCCTGGGGTGGCTCCCCCCTACAGGGGTTGGGTTCCTGGGGTGGCTCCCCCCTAAGGGGTTGGGTTCCTGGGGTGGGTCCCACCTACAGGGGTTGGGTCCCAACTACTGGGGTTGGGTTCCTGGGGTGGGTCCCACCTACAGGGATTGGGTTCCTGGGGTAGGTCTCCCCTACAGGGGTTGGGTTCCTGGGGTGGGTCTCCCCTACAGGGGTTGGGTTCCTGGGGTGGGTCCCCCGGGGTTGGGTTCCTGGGGTGGGTCCCCCCTACAGGGGTTGGGTCCCAACTACTGGGGTTGGGTTCCTGGGGTGGGTCCCAACTACTTGGATTGGGTTCCTGGGGTGGGTCCCCCCTACAGGGGTTGGGTTCCTGGGGTGGATTTCTTATTTTCTCTAACTTTTCAAACATGTGCTGATTGGAGGTTAGAGGTATTACATCGTCCTTAGTCTCGTACCCCGGGGTAAATCGGAGGTTTGGGTATTTACCCGGTGGACGTGTAGAGGGTCACTGTGACTCCTGATGAGTAAAGCAGAGTGTGGAATGCTTTAAATGCCCCCGTCTCTGTGTTTCAGCAGCTGCGACTGGCCTCTCGGTACCCGGTCCGTCCCCCACCGCCTCATCGTCCTCGAAAAAGACACCCGGACTCGAAAAGCCGACGTCCTCCGAGCCGACGTCCAGACCCAGACCGCTTTCCCTGCGAGCAAAGCCTCACGGCTGGGGCCTCCTGAGAAACCGCAACAAGAGCTACTCGCTGGGCCACAGCTCCGGAGAGAGAAGCGCCCAGGGTCTGTCCGTCGCCGTCGCCCCCCCCGAGGGCAAAACGGGCTGTTCTCTTCTGGATGTGGACACCGAGGGGCAAAAGCGCGACTGCACCGTCCCCCTGTGTCGCATCCAGAGCGCGCCGAGTCGGCCCTCCGTCTTTCAGCTGGAGCAGGAGTTCTTCTCCTGAACGGCCGGCCGGTCGGGCGAAGAGATCCGGCCGTCGGGAACCTCTTGCCTTAGTTTTACGATATTCGCTGCTGCCGTCGTCATGTCTGCTTTTATTTATATCCGCCGTGTTCCGTCACTTACGGGGTCGGGGTCCGTGTGTCCAGGAGCGTACGTCCCCCCGGTTTTATAGCTGCTGCGTTTATATTTGTATTATTAATATTATTTTTTTATTTTTTTTAATGTGAACGCCGTTGATTGTAATCAACGAATACAGTGATGTCATGTTTATATCCTGCCGCTGGATTATCGGTCAGCCGTAACTCCGCCCCCTTCGACCACGTTTAAGCAACGGCGAGCGTACGTTTTATATCATGTACTCTGAGGGACCGCCTTTTTTAAAAAAAAAATTTATAATTATTATTATGATCCACGATATTCTGTTTGTTATGAAGACACTTCACGTCCAAATGGAATGGTACACAACCTCAGTAGGAATTGGAACCCCGATTCTGTCAGTCCTATCAAATTGACGTCGAAATGAAGCGAAACATTCCAGGGTCTCGTGGGACGGCCCCACGCGTCTCATTATATTTTTTTGCGCAGCTATCAATGATGATGATGGTGATATAAATGGTTTTGAATTCCGTGGCTGTGATCGACGTTTGAAGTGAGCCGGTCCCGAAGAATCAGTGTTCCACGTCGAGGTTCACCAAAGCGGTCTTACTGTCCACTCGTTTCCATGACAACTCGTAAACCATGTGTATGATGTTATGATGCATTACGACCCTGAGGCATGTCCTCTGTTCGGTTCTGTCGACTGTAACAGAGCGACCAATAAACTCTTGTTTAAAGGTTTTTTATTTTTATTTTTATTTTTTGTATTATGTTTTTACACTGTGAGCTCATTTTGCTGAGCTGCGTGTTTGATGGATTGACTGAGGTATAATATATATATTCATTCCTTCATTCATTATCTTCCACTTTATCCTCTATTAGGGTCGTGGGGGGTTCCCCATGCCCATCCAGGGGAGAACGTTTCGGGTGCTGGGCAGATACACCCAGGACAGGGTGCCAATCCATCGCTGGGCATAATTTTATATATATATATATATATATATATATATATATATATATATATATATATATATATATATGTGTATTAGGGGTGAGCTGCAATATTCGCTGATTCGACGATTCGATTCGGAGAACCGTAGTCGACTATGAACCTCATAGTCGAATGTACCATTTTGACCACATGGGGGCGCCCATGGCTGCTGCTAAGCATTAGTTTTTTAGTTTTTGTTTTCGTGTTATATATATAGCCTTTTGTCAAATAAAATCATCCTAATTTCTGTTAATATTTTTTTTTAAAGGATGTGTGCGCTTTAACCCATTTACGGTGCTCTAGAAGAACAAGTAAAATATTTTAAAAAATCTTTTTTAAAAACCACGCTTATAGCGCCATCTTGTGGTGAAATTTTAACTGATTCGACTATCAGTCGACTATAGGGAAAATCTGACGAATCAGATTCGACTACGACAATCCTTGGTTGAAGACACCCCTAATATATATATATATATATATGGCGGCACGGTGGCTTAGTGGGTTAGCACGTTCTCCTCTCAGCGTTAGGGATTCCCGGTTCAAATCCCCAGCGCCTGAGACGTTCTCCCCTGGATGGGCATGGGGAACTACCCCCACCCCCGACCCTAATAGAGGATAAAGCGGAAGATAATGAATGAATGAATTAATATATATATATATATAAATAACCCAAAGTAGGTTTGGATTATGTTCCATCTGAAGTTCATATGGTGAATTAACATCATCAGATGTCCCATAGACGAGGATGGAGGTGCAGATGGGTGTGCAGTGCATCCTAAATATCAGCAGCCCGAATATAATTATACCATCATGCACAGTACAGGTTTTTATATATTTTAATACATTTGCATATTTTAATAACCTTACATATATATTATTAACTCTGCATTATATTAGTAATCCGTGTATACAAACTTCACCGAACTGCTGTAACAATGACTTTCCATTGATGCTCTTCTCCACAGCTACCAGCAGAGGGAGCCATCAGAACATTATGCAGCATTATGACACCATAACACGTCCCACTTCGGAGGTACTGTCCACTTCTCTTTGGTTCTGCAGGTGGAGAAAGAGGAACGAGGTTTGGGCCAAGTTCTAACAAATCTGTTCAACTGTCTACAAGTTTGGACACGCCGTCTTGTCTTGTCTTGAGATGGACTTTGTAGTTTTATAATTCCAGACTGTAGTCCATCTGTGTTCTTTGTTGTTGTTAGTCCCCTGTTGGTTCTCTGTTCTCTGTTGGTCAGGAGCATCACAGAACAGGTATCATTTGGGTGGTGGATTGTTGATTGTCGGTTCTGCAGTGACACTGATGTGGTGAGGTGGGTTTAGTGCAGCAGTGCTGCTGGAGTTTCATTTAAACACCTCAGGGACACTGCTGGGATAGGACTAATGCACCCACCCAATGGTGGTACTATTGGGGTTCTGACCATTAGAACAGAGAACACAGTATGTACTGTACTGTAGAACACAAAAAGCTGGACTACGGAATGTAATTGTAGAACTACAAAGTCCATCTTTACTGGCAGTGGAACTGAGAACATGGGACAATAAGTGGAGCAGAAAGGGGACGTGTCCTACAATAGAAATGATGTGTTCTGTCTCAGAAGGCTTGTAGAACCTCCTCGTACCTCTGGAGGTTCCTCAAACGGTCGTGACGCAGGAACTCGGGCTCCTCGAGCTCTCCTGACCCGAGAGCATGACGACGGTGACGGCCTGGACGCAGTAGGTGGTTCCGGGTTCCACGGGGGTGATCAGGAACCTTCTGGTGCAGCCTTTAATATCGTGAATCTCCTGCAAGAACGTGTGGAACGTCTTAAAAACGTTTACAAACACACACGGTTTGATTGGATAACGCGTTAATTAAACGCAAAATCATTAATAATCATATCCTCCGCGACGTAATCTAGTCCGGTTTTTAAAGCGAACGCCTGATCACAGGATTCCGGTTTCTCTAACAAACACTGCCATCTAGTGGCCAAAGTACAGAACAATTTATTTAGAAAAAACAACAACCCTGCCGTAATAGGTTTACTTCTCATCGGGAATCGGTTCGCTGTTTATGTTGATCTGTATTTTATTATCTTTTAAAAAAATGTATATTAAAGCAATAAGGTAAGAGAGGGCGTGGCCTTATAGTGAATAAATCACATAAAGAGGTGTTTTAGTTCCACCTCGTTCCCGTGATTTATTCACAATAATCCACAACCTCCAGAGTCTTATTGCTTTAATTAAACACTTACAAACACACCATCATTAAAACAACACGCTTTGATTCTTAAATGCGTTTATTAAAAGCAAAATTGTTAACGAGCGGCAGGTTTCTCTAACAACTAAATACTGCCATCTAGTGGCCAAATTACAGAACACAGTTTCTAAGTAGCAACCAGGTTTAGTGCTGATGGGGAATCGGCTCACTGTTTATATCGATTTGTATTTTATGATTTAAAATAAGGCGACTAGTGGTTTAGCATGTTCTCCTCTCAGCACTAGGGATTCCCGGTTCGAATCCCCATCTGGGTGGAGTTTCCATGTCCTCCCCGTGTCCGTGTGGGTTTCCTCCGGGTTCTCCGGTTTGCTCCCACAGTCCAAAAACATGGATCAAGTCAATTGAGTTCTCCAAATTGCCCCATATAGAGTGTGTCTGTGTGAGTGAGTGTGTGTCCAGCGATAGATTGGCGCCCTGTCCTGGGTCTATCTGCCCGGCGCCCGAAACGTTCTCCCCTTGATGGGCATGGGGAACCCCCCCCCGCGACCCTAATAGAGGATGAAGTGGGAGATAATGGATGGATGGACTTAAAATAATGTGTTGTATATCACGAATGTGACGCACTCAAAGATGTGTGTTATTGTCAATAATGGCTGGACAAACGGCTCAGCCAATCGGATTCTTGATACGGTTCTGGATACAGTACCTCTTTCTTCTTGTGGTGGGTGACGTATATCCTGAACGTCAGTCTCTGTAGTTTCGTAACCGAGACTCTGCCGTTGGTTTGGCCCTGCGTGGGAGTGCGCGGCGGTCGCACCCGCACCACCACGCCATGCTCGGTCACATTAAGACGGATTTGTGGAGGACTGAAGGAGGCTGCAATAAGAACAGACAGTTTGACATGAATGAAGGAACCCCACCCAAATGTGTGACCGCACACAGAGTGACGGGGGGGGGGGGGGTTCTTAGGGTGGAGGATGACATGGTGTGTTAGTGTGTGTTGTGTTGCTGGAGATTAAACCCAGCACTGTAGGGGTTAAATGCATGTTTAGTTCTCACTGAGGGACGATTAGAACGTCCCGTTGACTTACTGTCCCACTGAGGGTTGAACCTGCCGCTGACGGCCCAGTCGGAGAACCCAGCGGACGATCCGGACTGAACCCGGGCGTAGTACCACTGCCGGGAGTCGGCGGTCTCCTGACTCAGGTCGCACTCCAGCGTCTGGGTTCCGTGACAGTTCTCAGACACGGTCCACTGCCGGTCCCCGTATCTGAAACCGAGACATGAGGAGAGTGAGGAACCACTGAGAACCTCCACCTTTCTGAAAACGGATGGATTCCGATGATGCAACATCTTTAAACATCTGCATCTAGAACAGCCTCCGCCCTGCTGTAAGGTTTAACATCTGAATCTAGAACGGCCTCCGCCCTGCTGTAAGGTTTAACATCTGAATCTAGAACAGCCTCCACCCTGCTGTAAGGTTTAACATCTGCATCCACAACAGCCTCCACCCTGCTGTAAGGTTTAACATCTGCATCTAGAACAGCCTCCACCCTGCTGGAAGGTTGAACATCTGCATCTAGAACAGCCTCCACTCTGCTGTAAGGTTAAACATCTGCATCTAGAACACTGCATCCTGTGCCACTGATGGAGAGGCGGAGGATGAAGAACACAAACCCTGCAGCAACGGATTCTCCATCTACAAAATAAATCACGAAGGTGGATGAGGGTTTAAACTCCAGCTAACACACCTGCACCACCATCTCAGTGTCTCTGCAGTACTCCACCCAAAGAACATCCTCCACCCAAAGAACACCTGCTCTGTCCATGGAGACCAGACTTTAAGGGACTAACAGTATGCAGAGGAACAGATGGACTACAGATTGGAACTGCAGAACTACAAAGTCCATCTGTATGAAGGTGGAGCTGATGTAATGGACTGTTGCCATGGAAACAAGGCTGATAAATACATATACTGCTTTAAATAGGAATCCATCCATCCATCTATTATAATCCGCTTTATCCCCATGCCCATCCAGGGGAGAACGTTTCGGGCGCTGGGCAGATAGACCCAGGACAGGACGCCAATCCATCGCTGGGCACACACTCACTCACATAGACACACACTATATGGGGCAATTTTGGAGAATTCAATTGCCCTTGATCCATGTTTTTGGACTGTGGGAGGAAACCGGAGAACCCGGAGGAAACCCACGTGGACACGGGGAGGACATGGAAACTCCACCCAGATGGGGATTCGAACCGGGAATCCCTAGTGCTGAGAGGAGAACATGTTAACCACTAAGCCACCATGCCGCCATTATTATTATTATTATTAATAACAATAATAATAATAATCCATCCATCGTCTTCCGCTTTATCCTATATTAGGGTCGCGGGGGGGTTCCCCATGCCCATCCAGGGGAGAACGTCTCGGGTGCTGGGCAGATACACCCAGGACAGGGGGCCAATCCATCGCTGGGCACACACTCACTCACACAGACACACTCTATATGGGGCAATTTGGAGAACTCATGGACTTCATCCATGTTTTTGGACTGTGGGAGGAAACCGGAGAACCCGGAGGAAACCCACGTGGACACGGGGAGTACATGGAAACTCCACCCAGATGGGGATTCGATCCGGGAATCCCTAGCGCTGAGAGGAGAACATGTTAACCACTAAGCCACCGTGCCGCCATTATTATTATTAATAATAATAATAATAATAATAATAATAATCCATCCATCAATCGTCTTCCACTTTGTCCTATATTAGGGTCGCGGGGGGGGGTTCCCCATGCCCATCCAGGGGAGAATGTTTCGGGCACTGTTTCGATACACCCAGGACAAGGAGAACATGCCAAAGCACTGAGCCACCGTGCCGCCCTAAATAGGAATCCTGAAGGTTAAGTCGGTAACTCACACTTTATACTGCACGTAGTAGCGCAGGTCCTGCGGGGCGCCGGCGTGGGCCGTCCAGCGCAGGACGTTTCTGAAGTCCAGCGAATGAAACTCCACCCGCGACGGTTGGAGGTTATTCCAGCTGGGAAGGCTACCTTAAAGAGACGTGTGTCAGAGAGGCGTCGGGTTCGAGTGCAGGGGTCAATCCCGGTGACTTACCGTTGGCCGAACACAGCAGCGTCAGGTCCCACAGGATCAGCAGGGTGCTCAGCACACACATGGTTCCGGGTGAAGAGTGTGTGGAAGGTCTGCTTCACCTGCGCTCCACCGCTTCACCGCTTCTCCTCGCTCTCCTCGCCTCGCTCTCTGCATTTATAGCAGCAGCAGCAGCAGCAGGGGAAGTTCACATGACGTTTTGTTTATTTACCTTTTTTTTTTTTTTTCTTTTACCTTTTTTGGGTGGAGTGGACGCCGTCGCGACCTCCCATCGGCTTCTGCGGAAAATCGCCGCTGTGGTGTGGAGAACGGGTTCCGTCTGCGTACCGCAAACCGGCGGAACGCTGAGATATGGAATTTAATCATGATAAAAATAATAATAATAATAATAAAGCAGGGCGGCACGGTGGCTTTGTGGTTTAGCATGTTCTCCTCTCAGCGCTGGGGATTCCCGGTTCGAATCCCAATCTGGGTGGAGTTTCCATGTCCTCCCCGTGTCCGCGTGGGTTTCCTCCGGGTTCTCAGGTTTCCTCCCACAAAAACATGGATCAAGGTCAAGTCAATTCTCCAAATTGCCCCATATAGAGTGTATGTGTGAGTGAGTGATAGATTGCCCGAAACGTTCTCCTCTGGATGAGCATGGGGAACCCCCCCCAACCCTTACCCCCACGACCCTAATATAGGATAAAGCAGAAGATGGAAGAGCTTTGCAGAGGGAACGGGGTCACTGATTTTTTTTTGTTTTTGTTTTTGAGTGTCAGAAATGTCTATTTCTAAATGTTCATTCATTATCTTCCGCTTTATCCTCTATTAGGGTCGCGGGGGGGTGGGGGGTTCCACATGCCCATCCAGGGGAGAACGTTTCGGGCGCTGGGCAGATACACCCAGGACAGGACGCCAATCTATCGCTGGGCACACACTCACTCACACAGACACTCTATATGGGGCAATTTGGAGAACTCAATTGACCATGGTCCATGTTTTTGGACTGTGGGAGGAAACCGGAGGAGGAAACCCACGCGGACACGGGGAGAACATGGAGACTCCACCCAGATGGGGATTCGAACCGGGAATATGTTTGGTTTTTATAAAGTTGCCTAATAATTGTGCACAGTAATAGTTTCCTGCACAAACAGGTGGTGTGTGTTAGTGTGTTCACTGAAATGAGTGGATCAGACACAGCAGTGCTGCTTCTGGATTGTTACTCTGTCCACACTCACTGTGCACTCAATTAAAAAACATCAGGTACTACGACTTAGGTGGAGGATGATTCTCAGTACTGCAGTGATAATGACACGGTGGTGGTGTGTTAGTGTGTGTTGCACTGATATAAGTGGATCGGATACAGCAGTGCTGCTGCAGGTTTAATACCCCGTATCCACTCACTGTGCACTCTATTAGACACATCAGGTACTACGACTTAGGTGGTGGATAATTGTCAGTACTAGGGGTGAGCTGCAATATTCGCTGATTCGACGATTCGATTCGGAGAACCGTAGTCGACTATGAACCTCATAGTCGAATGTACCATTTTGACCACATGGGGGCGCCCATGGCTGCTGCTAAGCATTAGTTTTTACATGAAATGTCTTTGTTTTCGTTATATATATAGCCTTTTGTCAAATAAAATCATCCTAATTTCTAGAAGAAAAAAAAAAAAGGTTTTCTTTTGTTAGAAAAACAAGTAAAATATAAAAAATATATATATATTTTTTAAAAACTACGCCCTTAGCGCCATCTTGTGGTGAAATTTTAACTGATTCGACTATCAGTCGACTATAGGGAAAATCTGACGAATCAGATTCGACTAGGGGTGTATTCAACTAAAGATTTTCATAGTCGAATCTGAGTCGTCAGATTTTCCCTATAGTCGACTGATAGTCGAATCAGTTAAAATTTCACCACAAGATGGCGCTATAAGCGTAGTTTTTTAAAAAAGATTTTTTTAATATATATTTTACTTGTTTTTCTAACAAAAGAAAACCTTTTTTTTTGTTTTTCTTTTTTCTTTTTTTTCTTCTAGAAATTAGGATGATTTTATTTGACAAAAGGCTATCTATATATATAACGAAAACAAAGACATTTCATGTAAAAACTAATGCTTAGCAGCAGCCATGGGCGCCCCCATGTGGTCAAAACGGTACATTTGACTATGAGGTTCATAGTCGACTACGGTTCTCCGAATCGAATCGTCGAATCAGCGAATATTGCAGCTCACCCCTAGATTCGACTATGAAAATCTATAGTTGAATACAGCCCTAGTCAGTACTGCAGTGATACCGACACGGTGGTGGTGTGTTAGTGTGTGTTGCACTGATATAAGTGGATCGGATACTGCAGTGATGCTGCAGGTTTAATACCCCGTATCCACTCACTGTGCACTTATTATCAGGTACTACGACTTAGGTGGTGGATGATTCTCAGTACTGCAGTGATAATGACGTGATGGTGGTGTGTTAGTGTGTGTTGCACTGATATAAGTAGATCGGATGCTGCAGGTTTAATACTCTGTCCACACTCACTGTGCACTCTATTAGACACATCAGGTACTACTACTACTACTTAGGTGGTGGATGATTCTCAGTACTGCAGTGACACTGACACGGCGGTGGTGTGTTAGTGTGTGTTGCACTGATATGAGTGAATCAAAAACAGCGGTGATGCTGCAGGTTTAATACACTGTCCACACTTAGACACATCAAGTACTACTATTTAGGTGGTGGATGATTCTCCGAACTGCAGTGATACTGACATGATGGTGGTGTTGCACTGGATCAGATACAGCAGTGATACTGCAGGTTTAATACCCCGTATCCCCTCACTGTGCACTTGAGCATTAGACACAACAGGTACTCCTATTCAGGTGGTGGATTTCGCCAAAAAAGGTTTCCAGTGTGAGGGTTCTCCCATTAACTCATCCATTCACATTGAAACTACACACTACATTTATAATGTGTCTTATTCGTGATTCCTCACCCTCAGCGTGCGTTGCGTCACCACGTTGCGCTCAGCCTTGCGGTACGATTGCCTTCATTACATTCCTGACGGCATAAACAAATAAACTTGCCAACCTGATGTGAGTTACGAGCTTCCCACTCAGCTGGCTATTGGGAAACTCCGAAACAATGCTGCCTATTTCAGGCCTGCAATCTCACGACTTCCCCTTTTTCGTCCTCCATCATCGCGTCGCTATCGTTCTCCATGGTTCCTATGCGGCACCGTGGTTCGGGGTTCGACAACAATGTAAAGCGACAGAATCCAGAAGCCACATTTCCTCTCTTCCGCTCGTGTGGTCTGCAATGACTAACTTTCTTTCTATTGTGATGCTGCTGACCTTTTCTGTTCCTCCTTGCTCTGATACACTCCGTTCTCACCTTTATCTGCCATGTTTGGGGGTAATTACGGCGGCGGGCAGGTGAGCCGCATTCAGAGCGTTGCTTGGAACTGACACAGGAGTGGCAGCCGATGATGCCCAAATGATGCCTGCATCGGTTTCGCATGCAAATGTTACAGAAACCAACGTTTACGGGATGTTCGTTCTTAGTCACACCATTTTTAGATTCTATGCGGAACCGATTCAGTATTTAAAATGTTTCCATGGTAACCCTGTATTTTCTTTATAGTTATGCAGTCTCATTCTTTTTCTCATTTTTTGGCAGTCCCCTTTATGATCAGGACCCCCATCGAGCAGCTATCATTAGGGTGGAGGGTGATTCTCAGAACTGCAGTGACACGGACATGGTGGTGGTTCTGTGTTAGTGTTGCTCTGAGGCGAGTGGATCAGACGCCGCAGTGCTGCTGAAGTTTTTAAGACACTGTCCTCTTACTGTGTACTCTACCTTATTGCGCTGATGGTGTGGGGCAATTAATCTGAAGGTTGGGGGGGGTTATAGGGTTCAACTAACATTACCAGTGTGGGATCTTGATCAAGAATCATCCATCCAGTATCTTGCACTTAATCCTCTAATGGGGTTGCAGGGGGGGGTTCGGGCGCTGGGCGGATACACCCAGGATAGGGCGCCAATCTATTGCTGAGCACACACTCTCACACACACATACACACACACACTCTATATGGGGAAATTTGGAGAACTCAATTTACCTTGATCAATGTTTTTGGACTGTGGGAGGAAACCGGAGAACCTGGAGGAAACCCACGCGGACACGGGGAGAACATGGAGACTTCACCCAGATGGGAATTCGAACCGGGAATATGTTTGGTTGAGTTGCCTAATAATTCTGCACAGTAATAGTTCGCTGGGCACACACTCACTCACACACACACTCTATATGGGGCAATTTGGAGAACTCAATTTACCTTGATCAATGTTTTTGGACTGTGGAAGGAAAGCCACTCAGAAACGGGGAGAACATGGAAACTCCACCCAGATTGGGATTCGAACCTGGAATCCCCACAGCTGCGAGATGAACATGCTAAACCACTAAGCCACCATGCCACCCCAAAAATCATCCACCACCCTCGTTATACCTGCTCTGTCCATGGTCCTGATCATCAGAGAACAGATTAAAGGGAACTAAGGAGGATGTAGGACAGGGGTCTCAAATTAAATTCCCTGGGGGCCACTAACCAGGCTGTGTTTTTGATGAGGGGCCAGATGAGGGGCCAGATTAAAGAATTGCAACAAAAAGCAGCGGGAAAATGGAAAATCAACTATTTATATAATAACTATGTACACATATTGTCATTCAAATACATTCAGTGTTTGCTACCAGAAACTGGACAGTGCTTCTTCTGACACAAATGAGCCACATTTGAGTTTGCAGTGGACACTCTGATGATGGACTGGAGATGGGCATCGGTCAGTCTGGATCTGTGCTTGAATTTATTAAATTTTACAGTTGAGAAGAGTTTTTCACACACAGATGTACTTTTTTTTCCAAGTCAACTTTTTTCTTTTATTTTTTGAGAGTTTCGAAAGTGACATTTTTGCTAACAAAATGTTTTTGCTGGGAATGGTGAGCGCATCATTCATTCATTATCTCCCGCTTTATCTTCTTTTTAGGGAGTGGTAGCTCAGTGGTCAGGGTGTTGGGCTGTCAATCTGAAGGTTGGGGGTTCAAATCCCAGGTCCACTGAAGTTACCAATGTGGGTCCTTGAGCAAGACCCTTAACCCTCATTGCTCCAGGGTTGTTGTGATTAACCCTGTGTTCACCTTGTAAGTCGCTTTGGATAAAAGCGTCTGCTAAATGACCCAATTATCTTCTATTAGGGTCGCGGTGGGGTTCCCCATGCCCATCCAGGGGAGAACATTTCAGGTGCTGGGCAGATAGACCCAGGACAGGGCGCCAATCCATCGCTGGGCACACACTCACTCACACAGACACACTCTATATGGGGCAATTTTTGAGAATTCAATTGACTTGATCCATGTTTTTCGGACTGTGGGAGGAAAGCGGAGAACTCGGAGGAAACCCACGCAGACATGGGGAGAACATGGAAACTTCACCCAGATGGGGATTCGAACCGGGAATCCCTAGTGCTGAGAGGCGAACGTGCTAACCACTAAGCCACCGTGTCGCCTCGCAAATTAAGATAAAATATAAAAATGAACATAATAATGTATAAATAATTAAACCATGCCCAGCGATGGATTGGCACCCTGTCCTGGGTCTATCTGCCCAGCGCCCGAGACGTTCTCCCCTGGATGGGCATGGGGAACCCCACCGTGACCCTAATAGAGGATAAAGCGGGAGATAATGAATGAATGAATAATTAAACCAAATTACGGGCCAGATTATTATTATTAATTTTTAATTATTTTTTTATTTTATTTTTTTTTTATACTTATTTTGTTAACCCGTGAGGGGCCGTATGTGGCCCGCGGGCCGGCACTTTGAGACCCCTGATGTAGAGGAATGGATAGACGACAGAATGTCATTTAAAAACTACTAAGTCCATCTATATGTTAATGCGCAGTCCTGTCAACCTCAAAATGTAGCTGCTGAGTGCATGTGCACAAAAACTGGGTGGAGAATTTCCAGCATCTCTCTCCATCTGTAACGTACAGTCTTTCTTGTAAACACTTTGATGCCGTTTCCTTTATCTGCATCTTTTATTCCTCCTGGTTCATTCACCCAGCCCCCGCCAAACAACCGAGGGCATGAGTTCACAAACTATGCAAATCCGCTCGCAGTAGAAACCACTTGAAATAATAAAAAGGGAGGATTTCATCAGCCGACCCACCAATTTTCAGTCCCGTTTGCTGCCGTACATTGTCTATTTATTTGTAAGGAAGAAGCGCCACTTCCCTTTCCTCCTACGCTGTGTGTCCTCAATTAAAACGCCAAAGGGCACGATGATATCCGGCATGTAATGAAGATAAGACGATGCTTACCGAGAAGACATTTAACTGGAAACAAGAACAATGGAGATGTGTGACTGGACATGTTAGTGAGTTTTATAGTTCTGTTTAATATGCTGTTATTTAAGTTAAAATCGAACCACTAACGAGCATATATATATATATATATATAATATATATATATATATATATATATATATATATATATATATATATATATATAATAGTTATACTATAATATGAGGATTGGATGTCCCTCACCCTCAATACTTAATAATAATAATAATAATAATAATAATAATAATAATAGGCGGCACGGTGGCTTAGTGGTTTTAATTATGAGGATTGGATGAATCCCCATCAGATGTTCCCTCCCCGTGTCTGCGTGGGTTTCCTCCGGGTTCTCCGGTTTCCTCCCACAGTCCAAAAACATGGATCAAGTCAATTGAATTCTCAAAATTGCCCCATATAGAGTGTGTCTGTGTGAGTGAGTGTGTGCCCAGCGATGGATTGGCGCCCTGTCCTGGGTGTATCTGCCCAGCGCCCGAGACGTTCTCCCCTGGATGGGCATGGGGAACCCCACCGCGACCCTAATAGAGGATAAAGCGGGAGATAATGAATGAATGAATGAATGAATAATAATAATAATAATAATAATAATAATAACATAATAATGTTGTATATTATTCAAGATTCAAGAAAATTTTATTATCATTAATATCACATGTGTTACATGAGAGACGAACGAAATTATGTGTCACGGACCCCGATTACCCTGTTATTTTTAAACAAGTTATCATTTAAATTTTAATTTTAAAGAAGAAAATTGGATAATTACACATATCGCTATGTGAAATATAATATAGTATACAACTATGAATATATATATAATATATATACACAAGAGGACGGGATGCGGAGCAGCTTCTATTTAACGTTCCTTTCAGTTAAAAAAACTAATTAAGATGTTTCTTGCACAAAGACACAGAACTTACGGTACCAGTCAAAAGTTTGAACACGCCTCCCTTTATTGTCTGATTCTGCTTTCTGTAAAGATGGACTTTGTAGTTCTACAATTACACTCTGCTTGTGTTCTACAGTCAGTACAGTACAGACTCTCTAATGGTCATAGTACCACCACAGAGCAGGGATTATTTGATTGGTGGGTGCATTAGTCCTATCCCAGCAGTGTCACTGAGATGTTTAAATGAAACTACAGCAGCACTGCTGCACTAAAACCCCCCTCACCACATCAGTGTCACTGCAGAACCAACAATAAACAATCCACCACCCTAATGATACCTGTTCTGTGATGCTCCTGAGAACCAATAGAGAACAGAGAACCAACAGGGGACTACAGTCTGTAAATATAAGACTACAAAGTACATTGTAAGTGGAGGTAATAAAAAATTAAGGCTGCTTAATATACACAATGTTTTATGTGTATTTATACTACTAACGTATATATATATATATATATACATATTCATTCATTCATTATCACCCGCTTTATCCTCTATTAGGGTCGCGGTGGGGTTCCCCATGCCCATCCAGGGGAGAACGTTTCGGGCGCTGGGCTGATACACCCAGGACAGGGCGCCAATCCATCGCTGGGCACACACTCACTCACACAGACACACTCTATATGGGGCAATTTTTGAGAATTCAATTGACCTTAATCCATGTTTTTGGACTGTGGGAGGAAACCGGAGAACCCGGAGGAAACCCACGCGGACACGGGGAGAACATGGAAACTCCACCCAGATGGGGATTCGAACCGGGAATCCCTAGTGCTGAGAGGAGAACATGCTAAACCACTAAGCCACCGTGCCGCCCCTATATATATATATATATATATATAAAACACAGGTCTTTCGGGCTCAAAGTGAACCACGTGATGAGCCTGAGGCGAAGTGAGTGACGCCCGCAGTGACGTCGGTTGCGCGCGCTCATTCGGTTCGAGCTGTTGGCGGGAGGGTGACGTCACGAAATTTACCAACGACACCGCTGAGGCGCTGCGTCTGCGTTTGGTACGAACGATTATTCACAATTATTCACAATTATTCACAATTATTCACATTAAAACTCTCTTTTTCGCGTGATTACGTTCACACAGCGTCGCTGACAGAGGCCGGCTTTGCTTTTTAAAGACGATGTTAGGCGTTTGTTTGTGTAGTTTAGCAGGTTGGCTAACCGTTAGCTCGTCAGCGCGTTGTTTCGAACTCAGTTTTACTTTGAAAGTCTTTTAATTAATAATAAAAAAAAACTAGAGGAGAAATAATGTATTCGCCCTGTAAACGCGTTATTACTTACAACACGGGGTTCTTATAACAAGCTGTGTAGATACCGAGTGAGGAATTATACTGTTATGTTATAATTATAACGTTATAACAGCATAATTATAACATCCATTCATTATCTTCCACTTTATCTTCTATTAGGGTCGCTGGGGGGGGGGGGTTCCCCATGCCCATCCAGGGGGAGAACGTTTCGGGCGCTGGGCAGATACACCCAGGACAGGGGGGCAATCTATCGCTGGGCACACACTCACTCACACAGACACACTCTATATGGGGCAATTTGGAGAGTTCAAATGACCTTGATCCATGTTTTTGGACTGTGGGAGGGAACCGGAGAACCCGGAGGAAACCCACGCAGACACGGGGAGAACATGGAAACTCCACCCAGATTGGGATTTGAACCAGGAATCCCCAGTGCAAAGAGGCGAACGTGCTAAACCACTCAATTAACAAAATTTAAAGACCGTTTGAACTGAAAAATCGATTCTGAATCGAATCGTGACCTCAAAAATCGCAATCGAATCGAATCGCCAGGTCCTTGATGAAGATGCTGTAATGCTCTCCTCTGGTTCATTCATTATCTTCCGCTTTTGTCCTCTAGTAGGGTCGCAGGGGGGGTTCCCCATGCCCATCCAGGGGAGAACGTTTCGGGCGCTGGGCAGATACACCCAGGACAGGGCGGCAATCTATCGCTGGGCACACACTCACTCACACAGACACACTCTATATGGGGCAATTTGGAGAACTCAATTGACTTGATCCATGTTTTTTGGACTGTGGGAGGAAACCGGAGAACCCAGAGGAAACCCACGCGGACACGGGGAGAACATGCAAACTCCTCCCAGATTGGGATTCGAATCGGGAATCCCCAGCGCTGAGAGGAGAACATGCTAAACCCCTAAGCCACCGTGCCGCCCTTAATTATAACATATCACTGAGGTGTTTAAATGAAACTACACTACCACATCAGTGTCACTGCAGAACTGACAATAAACAATCCACCACCCAAATGATACCTGTTCTGTGATGCTCCTGACCAACAGAGAACGGAGAACCAACAGGGGACTAACAACAACAAAGAACACAGATGGGCTACAGTCTGGAATCATAAAACTACAAAGTCCATCTGTATGTTAGGTGGAGGACATAGACGCAGGAATTGACATGCTGTCGTTGGCATCTTGTCTTTACTTTAGGCCGAAAATCACCATGCAGTTCGGCAAAGGAAGACGGAAGAAGGTGGCTGTGAATTCTCAGAGCGAGCTGTATGGTCACTGTCTGCAGTTCTACAGCCAGCCTCCGCTGGAGAACATCTCGCTGATGGAGTTCGAGAGCTTTGCTGTGGAGAGGCTGAGATGTAAGTGACTGCAAGACATGCCCGAAGGAGCCTACTGCACAGAAGTTCTAGATTTGATTTGTAGATTTGTATGGAACACCTACAGTACAGTACACCTCCACCCAATGCTCCACACCTCCACCCAATGCTCCACACCTCCACCGATGCGAATTCGTACGCAGCCACGTTACTCATTGAAGCGCCACCATCCCTGGAACACTTCATAAAGAAGCACAGTTCATTCCCAAAGGCCTGTTTGTTATTTTTACTTTCAGTGCTGAAGACTGTGGAGAACCTCGGGGTCAGCTTCGTGAAGACGTCGGAGCAGTATGAAAAGAAGCTCCACGCTGAGTGCAACAACCTCCACTTCCCATTGAAATGGGATGCGGTAGGGAACCGTAGATCAGAGCGTGTTGACTGGATGACGGCAGCTTCGTCCTCATGTGCTGTTCGTCTTCTTTAGGAAGACGCCGGCGGGAACAAGAACCAGAACGGACCCACGGAATACGAGAAGAGGAGGAAGGACCACATCTCACATTTTATTCTCCGCCTGGCGTACTGCCAAACGTAGGTGGAGTCGCCGCGGCTTCTAACATATGAGCTGCATATTCGTTAAATGTCTAATGTTTTCCTAATGATGCGTGGATGTTGTTTCAGGGAGGATCTCCGACGCTGGTTCATCCAGCAGGAGATGGATCTGTTCCGCTACCGTTTCAACGACCTTCCTGCCAAATACAAGACCGAGTTCCTGCACCGAAACAATCTACAGTACCACACTGTAAGGGCGGGTCTCCTCTGTTTAGTCTTTAGGACGCAACGTGTCCATTTCTGAACACCTGGACGTGGACGTGGAGTTGTCCTTTAAACACAGAGTGACTCTGTGTTATTTAATATGCTGAAGTTAACACTTCTGTGTTCCTCTGTGACCTTCATACATGAAACAAACTTGAATTATCATAGATCAGCATCTATAATATATGACTGATTGCTTATATGTATGTGTATTTATATATATATATATATATATATATATATATATATATATATGTGTGTGTGTGTGTATGTATATATATATATATATATGTATATAGATGTATGTGTGTGTGCATATTTATATATATATATATATATATATATATATATATATATATATATATATATATATATATATATATATATATAATGTATAAGTGTGTGTGTATGTATGTGTGTGTGCATGTGTTTATATTGCCTGTTTGTATATATAATATATGTATATAATATGTATGTGTGTATGTACTTATAGTGTCTGTGTAATGTACATGTATATAGTTTGGTGTGTGTGGTGTGTGTGTGTGTTGTAATAATGTTATGATACCATAACGCCTTGGGCCCAGTGTTTGTATTTATTTCTGTAAGTGTTCTCGGTCTCACCAGCAGGTGGCGCTGCATGATCACTGATGAATGAACGGATCTCTGATCGAGTTTTATACCAGCAGCTTTATTAACTCTTCATTAGAAATATTCAAATGTGTGACATATTTAGTTTAGTATCAAGTTTTACTTGATTTATGTATCAGCTTTATTTTATATATTTTTATATATTATCAGCTGTGTATTACAGTACAGTTACATATAATTGATGTTGACGCCGATGTTACTGCGACGTCGTGTTTAGTTCAATCTGTTTGTGTTTATTTCTTTAACAGATAAACTCGGATGAAAAGAGCGAACTGAAGGATCAGCTCATCAACTCCAGTTACAGTGTCAGTGGCACCACCGTCGCCGAGCTCGACTTCTATAAAGTAAGATCACGTGCAGACCTTTCCGAAACGTTACAAATGGGCTTCTGATGAATGCTGGTCTACCCCTAATGTCTCATTAACAGCTGTTGCCACATCTACTATAACCCCCATAGACAGCATTTGCCACAACTTCTATGACGACCTCAAAGACAGCAGTTGCCACATCTACTATAACCCCCATAGACAGCATTTGCCACAACTTCTATGACGACCTCAAAGACAGCAGTTGCCACAACTGTTATAACCCCTTATAGGCAATTTTAAAAGTACCAGTTGCATTAAGTTGATAATGAGCGTCTAAGACCCGTAGTCTGTGTTCTCTTTTTCGACAGGTTCCATTTCAGGACGCTCTGGATTTAGTACGAACGAGGAAAGTGTTCCTGCAGAATGGCTACGCCTTCGTTCCCCACCACGACATCATCACTATAGTGCTGAACGATTTCCGTACTCGACTCTCCAAAGCCCTCGCTGTGAGTCCGATTCTTCATTTGAACTGCACACAATTACCTAAAAGAGAACATTATAGTCTTATAGGATATATATATATATATATATATATATATATATATATATATATATATATATATATATACACACACAATGTATACCCTTTCACATAATTAGTCACCTGTGTATGGAGTTTAAGGGTCGCTGAACTTTCCAAACCAAATTTGAGTTCCAATAATTCATTCTAAAGGTTTTGAAATCTATAAAATGACAACCGTGCCCAAATTTATGCACCTGCCTAATTTTGTTTAACCTATTATTGCACACTTTCTGTAAATCAAATAAGCTTCATTTCACTTCTCAAATATCACCGTGTTTGTCCCCTATATGACATTCATTCATTCATTATCTCCCGCTTTATCCTCTATTAGGGTCGCGGTGGGGTTCCCCATGCCCATCCAGGGGAGAACGTCTCGGGCGCTGGGCAGATACACCCAGGATAGGGCGCCAATCCATCGCTGGGCACACACTCACTCACACAGACACACTCTATATGGGGCAATTTAGAGAACTCAATTAACTCGATCCATGTTTTTGGACTGTGGAAGGAAACCGGAGAACCCGGAGGAAACCCACGCGGACACGGGGAGAACATGGAAACTCCACCCAGATGGGGATTCGAACCGGGAATCCCTAGCACTGAGAGGCGAACGTGCTAACCACTAAGCCACTGTGCCGCCCCTATATGAAATATTTAACAGAATTTTTTTTTTTTATCCAAACAACAAATGATTTATAAAGGTAAATCAGGAAAATTAACAAGGCTGCCCAAACTTTTGCACCCCACTGTATATATATATATATGTATGTATGTGTGTGTGTGTGTGTGTGTGTGTATAGAGAGAAAGAGTAATTAAGTTTTTGATCTCACTGACATTATATTTCTGTATAAAGGACATTAAATGCGTCAGAACTCTGTCCATCTTCTAAGATCGCAATCAGAATCCCGTCATTCGTAATGCCTTCGAATCGGAGATCGGCTGTGTGTCAGAGTAGAATCAAGAGGAAAATCTGAAATTGAATCTCTCGCATTTGAAGTGCAAACATCTGAGGACTTCCTCTTTCCACCGAGTGTGAAATAAGCGCCGAGTTGGAGGTCGATTTAAAGATATGGATGCCATGTCATTTAAAACTGAAGCGAACTATGACTCCTCCGTCAATCTATATAATTCCTTATAGGGCTCCTCCGAGTCGCCTGGCTCTGCGTGGTTCCGTGTGGTTCTGCGTAGTTCCATCTGTTGGCTAAACAGATGGCTTTTCACGCCTCACGCCAGTCAATCTTGTCGAGCCCGTTTCTTCTCACCTGATTGCTTATCTGGACTGCGGTGGCTCTGAACAGAGGGAGGATGACTTTGCTGTCTTTTCTTTTTTTTTTTTTTTACACCATGTTAATCCGATGCTCGATACAGCCGCCTGTCACCGGATTAGTCTGCAGACGCGCTCCGAAAAGCTCAATATGTTTATCAGTATATCTGCGTGTGAAGCGTTCGGGAGGTAAATGAGAAAAATCCATGGCCTTTAGGACCCATTTATTCCTCGGGTTCTGAGGTTGCGCTAGACGCCGGACATCTGCTGACCTTTTGTATGTCGTTTGTGGAAGTTCGCCAATAGTTTAAGCTGCTTATCAGTTTACACAGGATTAAATGAGAATCTTTAGAAAAAAGCAAATTCTCTCACAAGTGGGTTTGTACCCGAGGGAATAGGTGGAGTCAGAATCCACCCATTAGGGTCAGACATGATACTGAACCTCCAAAACAACAAGGGTTAAGGGTCTTGTTCAGGGGCCCACATTAGGGTCAGACATGATACAGAACCACTTAAGCAATAAGGGTTAAGGGTCTTGTTCAGGGGCACACTTTAGGGTCAGACATGATACAGAACCCCCGAAGCTATAAGGGTTAAGGGTCTTGTTCAGGGGCCCACATTAGGGTCAGACATGATATAGAACTACTGGAGCAATAAGGGTTAAAGTTCTTGTTCAGGGGCCCACATTAGGGTCAGACATGATACAGAACCCCCGAAGCTATAAGGGTTAAAGTTCTTGTTCAGGGGCCCACATTAGGGTCAGACATGATACAGAACCCCCGGAACAATAAGGGTTAAGGTTCTTGTCCAGGCGCCCACATTAGGGTCAGACATGATACAGAACCACTTAAGCAATAAGGGTTAAGGGTCTTGTTCAGGGGCACACTTTAGGGTCAGACATGATACAGAACCCCCGAAGCTATAAGGGTTAAGGGTCTTGTTCAGGCGCCCACATTAGGGTCAGACATGATACAGAACCCCCGGAACAATAAGGGTTAAGGTTCTTGTCCAGGCGCCCACATTAGGGTCAGACATGATATAAAACTACTGGAGCAATAAGGGTTAAGGGTCTTGTTCAGGGGCCCACATTAGGGTCAGACATGATACAGAACCCCTGAAGCAATAAGGGTTAAGGGTCTTGTTCAGGGGCCCACATTAGGGTCAGACATGATACAGAACCCCCGAAGCAATAAGGGTTAAGGGTCTTGTTCAGGGGCCCACATTAGGGTCAGACATGATACAGAACCCCCGAAGCAATAAGGGTTAAGGGTCTTGTTCAGGGTCCCACATTAGGGTCAGACATGATACAGAACCTCTGAAACAATAAGGGTTAAGGGTCTTGTTCAGGGGCCCACATTAGGGTCAGACATGATATAGAACTACTGGAGCAATAAGGGTTAAAGTTCTTGTTCAGGGGCCCACATTAGGGTCAGACATGATACAGAACCCCCGAAGCTATAAGGGTTAAAGTTCTTGTTCAGGGGCCCACATTAGGGTCAGACATGATACAGAACCCCCGAAGCAATAAGGGTTAAGGTTCTTGTTCAGGGACCCACATTAGGGTCAGACATGATGCAGAACCCCTGAAGCAATAAGGGTTAAGGGTCTTGTTCAGGGGCCCACATTAGGGTCAGACATGATACAGAACCCCCGGAACAATAAGGGTTAAGGTTCTTGTCCAGGCGCCCACATTAGGGTCAGACATGATACAGAACCCCTGAAGCAATAAGGGTTAAGGGTCTTGTTCAGGGGCCCACATTAGGGTCAGACATGATACAGAACCCCCGAAGCAATAAGGGTTAAGGGTCTTGTTCAGGGGCCCACATTAGGGTCAGACATGATACAGAACCCCTGAAGCAATAAGGGTTAAGGGTCTTGTTCAGGGGCCCACATTAGGGTCAGACATGATACAGAACCCCCGAAGCAATAAGGGTTAAGGGTCTTGTTCAGGGGCCCACATTAGGGTCAGACATGATACAGAACCCCCGAAGCAATAAGGGTTAAGGGTCTTGTTCTGGGTCCCACATTAGGGTCAGACATGATACAGAACCTCTGAAGCAATAAGGGTTAAGGGTCTTGTTTAGGGGCCCACATTAGGGTCAGACATGATACAGAACCCCCAAAGCAATAAGGGTTAAGGTTCTTGTTCCTTTTAAATCCCCCACTTACGGCTGGAACCATGAATTCAGTGCAGAATTCCTAATCGTTTCTACCCCCATCTGCCACATTCTGCTGTTTGGCTCCGCCATGAGGGCTATTGGGGGGGGGGGGGGTGAACAGAAGGGCGTTTTGTTGATGCGAGAACATACCAATCACCCATGCATCCACCTCAGATCAATGGCAGAGTAAAACAAATCTTTTGTAACTTTTGTGTCGCTGCTCTCTGCAGTACCCGCTGCATCCTGATGGAGGAGCTGTATATTCATCATGCAGACGTCCTCCTCAGAGCCACATCTGTATCTGCGAGTAATTTCAGATACAACGAATTAAACGATCATCAGTTCAGTCTGAGTTGCTTTAGAATTTGGGCTCCGCGTGTTTTGGGATTACATATTTACAGATTCGAAAACAGGGACGCACTCATCGTCTTATTTTAGGGGCTTCGGATTCACACCGCATTAACCTGATGGGCTTTTAGAACGGTTCTGCTAATTGCTCATCTGAAAACATTTAATTATCCGGAAAGGAGGGCGATTTAAAAAAAAAAAAAAAAAAAGTGTATTTATTATTTTATTTTTTTTAATTTAGTTATTTTTCCCCCCCTCCTCTCCGTATCGATCGCTCCGTCTGTCCGAGCGGACGCCTCGGTGGTTGCTCTTTACGTTCCCTTGGCGCTCAGAGACAAAGGAGTTCATGATGCTGAAAATCTGCCCGATTACTATCATTTAACCGACGGACCTTGGAGGCTGCTTTTCTATTTCATTAACCCGTCTGCCCTTAAAGGTTCCGTTTAAACCTCAGGAGGTGCACACTGGGGCAGATAACAGAACTTTTGATGAAGTTTAGAACTGTTTTATAGGGTCGCCCCCCCCCTCCCCCAAACACCATTGGTTCTTATTCCAATCATTTCACACTGTTCTATCAGAACACATTTAGCTGTGTTGTGTGTGTGTGTGTGTGTGTGTGTGTGTGTGTGTGTGTGTGTGCACGTGCACGTAGATACATACATTAAACTGTCTAAATATATTTATCTCATCTTCTGTATAGTCCTCTACTAGGGTCGTGAGGGGTCCAAAACACACTAGGCTGCTCCAAATTGCCCCTATATTCACACACAATAGAGGCAAATCACCTTGAATCCATGTTTTTGGACTGTGGGAGGAAACTAGAGAACCTGTCGCAAACCCACACAGACGCGGGGAGAACATGGAAACTTCACCCAGCTCGGAATTCACCCTCAAATAAATCATATTTTATTTGTACTATTATTATTATTATTATTATTATTACTTTTTTTTTTTTTTTTTACTAGAAAGCCGAATTAATTGTCATTCATTTATTCATTAATTCACAGAAATCAGTCTCCGACTTTTAAAAAAAAAAAAAAATTTTCAGGGGTGTTGAAATGTTTTTATGTTTAATAAATATGATGAAACGGGTAGTTCCTGTCCTTAAATCTGATTGGCCGAGCTGTTTGTCCAGCCGTGACATCACTGACAATGACGCACACCTCTGTGCGCTTCACTTTCGTATCAATGCGTGATATACAATACATTATTTTAAATCATAAAATACAGATTCTTATTAACAGCGAGCTGATACCCAATGAACACTAAACCTGTTGCTGCTTATAAACTGCGATTTGTAATTTGGCCACTAGATGGCAGTATAAACCCTGTTACTCAGCTTTAAAAACCAGACTAGATTACATTGCGGCAGAGCAGATTTTTAACACTATTGCTGACGCATTAATGAATCAAATCTTGTTTTTTTTGGTTATTGTTTGTTTTTAAGTGTTTAATTAAAGCATTAAGACACTCAAGGTTGTGTATTATTGTGAATAAATAACAGCAAAGAGATGTAACTGTACACCTCACTACTCGTCGGGACTAAAAACGCCCCTTTTCCGTGATTTATTCACAATAATGCCACGCCCTCTTGTATCGTATTGCTTTATATTTAACACAAAATATATTAAACCCGATAATTTGTGAACAAAAAGACGGTGGTGGATAAAATACTGTGAGACACTTGTTTGGTTTCGACACCTCTGGTTGGATGCGTTAACACCTCCTTTCCTGGATGTTACTCAGCTCTGAGGCTTTAACCCCGTAATGGGCTGTAATCGAGCCCGGCGTCGTCCCAGCCTCGTGAGGAGAGAGGAGCCGCGAGAAAAACTCAAAAAAAAAAAAAAAATAAATAAAAAAGTGCAGGACGGTATCGAAAATCATTAGTGTACAGGGAACGAGTGCAACACGCTGTTTATGCAGCTGCTGCGTATTTATTGAAATGAGCGTATTGGAGAAACATGACATGTGACCCGCTGCATAAATAATGGCAGATGGAATCGTTTATGTTTTTCACCGATAAATCCATTCGGAGGAAAATGGATCAGAAATGCAAACGGTTCGTATGGATTCCTGTAGAGGACGGGAGGCACGGCGGCGCAGGGGTTGGCGCTTTCGCATGACAGCCTTGCATAGGGGTGCGAATCTCTCGGTGTTTGGCGATTCGATTCGATTGCGATTTTTGAGGTCACGATTCAATTCAGAATCGATTTTTCAAGTTCAAACGGTCTTTAAATTTCGTTAAGTGAGTGGTTTAGCACGTTCGCCTCTCTGCACTAGGGATTCCCGGTTCGAATCCCCATCTGGGTGAGGTTTCCATGTTCTCCCCGTGTCTGCGTGGGTTTCCTCCGGGTTCTCCGGTTTCCTCCCACAGTCCAAAAACATGGATCAAGTCAAATGAATTCTCCAAATTGCCCCATATAGAGTGTGTCTGTGTGAGTGAGTGTGTGTCCAGTGACAGATTGGCGTCCTGTCCTGTGTGTATCTGCCCAGCGCCCGAGACGTTCTCCCCTGGATGGGCATGGGGAACCCCCCCCCACGACCCTAATAGAGGATAAAGCGGGAGATAATGGATGAATTAATGATGTGATTGACGAGATGAAACCAATAGAACATTTATTTAAAACAATTCTTTCAGGTTCCCTCCTGTATCAAATCTTTCCACTTTATCCTCTATTAGGGTCGCGGGGGGGGTTCCCCATGCCCATCCAGGGGAGAACGTTTCGGGCGCTGTGCAGATACACCCAGGACAGGGCGCCAATCTATCACTGGACAAACGCTCACTCACACAGACACACTCTATATGGGGCAATTTGTAGAACTCAAATGACCTTGATCCATGTTTTTGGACTGTGGGAGGAAACCGGAGAACCCGGAGGAAGCCCACGCGGACACGGGGAGAACATGGATGCCCTTGAAAAGTTGTATGCAGAAGAACTGTTATTTACCCTGGTTTGGGACTGTGTACTCTGATGCTTACACCCCCCCTAGTGGTCAGGAGGATATTGTATATAGACATCAGGAGAACTGTGACTTGTGACATCATAATACAAGATCATTGCTCACCACAGTGAGAAGATCATTTAATCAGTGTCTTAATAGATGATCGTGTATCAGCGTTGTAGAAAAACCACCCTGGGGGCATAGAGGGGGGGATTGCAGACTCCACACATAGCAGAGACGACATAAAGCACCCCCCCCCCTCCTCCTCCACCACACATCACAATACATAATACCTCTGTCTCACTTTATTCTTTTTAATTACAAAGTAAAGGAACCTTTTAAGCAGGAATTCGATTCCGGACGTCTCCGCATGCGAGCTGTTCCAAAATATGAGAGGCAGCATTAATCACCCCCTCTCATTTTCTCCCCTTTATTGTATTAGTATGCATGGAGCGAGGCTCTTCTCGTACGCTGTCTGGTCCGGCTGTATAAATGTGTCATCATGCGGAGCGGTCTCCAGATGGTCAGGCGCAAAGCACAGCTGCATGAAAGTGCCACTTAGCCCCGATGTCCGAAGCCAAAACTCCCGGACCACGTAGAGCAGGGTTCGGTGGTAAAAAGGTCCGGACGGCGCGACGGCAGAGATTTCCTGACCTTCGAAACGTATAGGTCTCTCAGATAATTGACTTTAATGCCTGTCCCGCCTTCTGTCGAGGGCTGTGGGTCGAAGCGAACCCCGAACGGAAAGGACGCGGCTGATTTTTAAATTATAGGGTCATCGTGTGACGACTGCTCCCCTAGAATTTGGGGTTCTCGCAGCAGTACTCCTCATGGTAACCGTGATCTTGTTTTTTTTTTCCCCTTCTTGCTCTGATTTATTATTTTCCTCTAACAGAGGGTCAGGTTTTTGAAGTTGTTATTATAGTCCACGGGATTACAGAAGGTCCTTGATGAAGGAGGGGGGTTCCCCATGCCCATCCAGGGGAGAACGTTTCGGGCGCTGGGCAGATACACCCAGGACAGGGCGCCAACCTATCGCTGGACACACACTCACTCACACAGACACACTCTATATGGGGCAATTTGGAGAATTCAATTGACTTGATCCATGTTTTTGAACTGTGGGAGGAAACCGGAGAACCCGGAGGAAACCCACGCGGACACGGGGAGAACATGGAAACTCCACCCAGGTTGGGATTCGAACTGGGAATCCCCAGCGCTGAGAGGAGAACATGCCAAACCACTAAGCCACCGTGCCGCCCATACCAATTATATATTCTTATATTATTTATTATATCCTCTTTATAGCTTTATATCCGCTTTATCCTCTATTAGGGTCGCGGGGGGGTTCCCCATGCCCATCCAGGGGAGAACGTTTCGGGCGCTGGGCAGACACACCCAGGACAGGACGCCGACCTATCGCTGGACACACACTCACTCACACAGACACACTCTATATGGGGCAATTTGGAGATCTCAATTGACTTGATCCATGTGTTTTGGACTGTGGGAGGAAACCGGAGAACCCGGAGGAAACCCACGCGGACACGGGGAGGACATGGAAACTCCACCCAGGTTGGGATTCGAAGCGGGAATCCCCAGCGCTGAGAGGAGAACATGCCAAACCACTAAGCGACCTTGCCGCCCCTCCTCTGGTTATAATGGAAATAGTTTCGAGGGCCGTGGGTCGAAGCGAACCCCGAACGGAAGGACGAGGATGATTTTTAAATTATAGGGTCATCGTGTGACGACTGCTCCCCCTAGAGTTTGGGGTTCTCGCAGCAGTACTCCTCATGGTAACCGTGATCTCCATCGATCTCCTGTTCCCTCACACACGTGGGGTGCATTCGCAGGATGTAGTGAGAGCGTGGAACTGCTGCACTTGATTTCCCGGATCCTTTCTCATCTAGTGTTCTCTGATTGGTTAATCGATACGGGTTGATGTTAGAGGGGCGATGAGGATCCCGCGGATCAGCCCTCGCTCTGCTTTACAAGAAACTGCATGTCGTGCCTTTTTATCCCGTCCACCTGCACCGATCTGCCCCGATTCAGATCAGGGGTTCTCAACGGGCCACCGCGCAGGACCCTCGTGTTCTCACGGTCACACCCACTTTTAAAGAATACAAAGCAAATCTAATTTATTCGGGAAAAGCACGTTTCAGCAATTCTTTTTTAACAAACTGAGAAACCTGTCCGTAATAAACAAAAATCCACATCCACAGATTCAGTTTTATTTGCATTTCGCTTTTTTGACCCCGAACCCCGTCAGTAATTTAAGGAGAAGGTTACCATGACAACGAGAATGCTGCGCGCTTCTGATGCGAGCCTCTCTGTCTTTTCTTTTTTTTTTTTTTTTTTTTTTCCCGCAAGATAATAAAGTAGTACAAAATCTGATGAGCATTATTCATTCATCCATTATCTCCCGCTTTATCCTCTACTAGGATCGCGGTGGGGTTCCCCATGCCCATCCAGGGGAGAACGTCTCGGGCGCTGGGCAGATAGACCCAGGACAGGGCGCCAATCCATCGCTGGGCACACACTCACTCAGACACACACACTCTATATGGGGCAATTTGGAGAATTCAATTGACTTGATCCATGTTTTTGGACTGTGGGAGGAAACCGGAGAACCCGGAGGAAACCCACGCGGACACGGGGAGAACTTGGAAACTCCACCCAGATGGGGATTCGAAACGGGAAGCCCTAGTGCTGAGAGGAGAACATGCTAAACCACTAAGCCACCGTGCCACCTAATGGTAAATTGTGAATATATATTCGTTCATTCATTATCTCCCGCTTTTATCCTCTATTAGGGTCACGGTGGGGGGGGGGGGGTTCCCCATGCCCATCCAGGGGAGAACGTCTCAGGCGCTGAGCAGATACACCCAGGACAGGGCACCAATCCATCGCTGGGCACACACTCACTCTCACACACACACACTCTATATGGGGCAATTTGGAGAATTTAATTGACTTGATCCATGGTTTTGGACTGTGGAAGGAACTTTAGTTTCATTGCTGCCATCAATCTTCCAGCTTCGCACATCTTCACTATATCAACCGAGGTATTGGAAAAACCATATTCTATTCATATCTGTTGGTGCTTTTATGACCCCCCCCCCCCCCCCCACCAATACCCCCCTCTACCTATACACACCCTCTCCACCAATACACACCCACCCCTCCAAAAGCATCAGCTTCCATACTTCTATTATTAAGTCTGTGTAATTGTTTTTGCCTGTAAATCAAATCAACCGGCCTCTCAGTCTGCATTCTAATTCATCCCTAAAGTTGTTAGGTCGGGTTGAGTCTAGGAGTGTGGGTTGACGTTATCCCCAACCAATCGTGCTTTAATATCCGTAGCCTTGCGACAGGGTTTGAGTCATTCAGGGATACATAAAGGGCCTTCCCTAAATTGTTAGGTCATTGGGAAAGTGAGGGTGGCATAGTGGTCAGCACGTTCGCCTCTCAGCGCTAGGGATTCCCGGTTCGAATCCCCATCTGGGTGGAGTTTCCATGTTCTCCCCGTGTCCGCGTGGGTTTCCTCCAGGGTTCTCCGGTTTCCTCCCACAGTCCAAAAACATGGTTCAAGTTAATTGAGTTCTCCAAATTGCCCCATATAGAGAGTGTCTGTGTGAGTGAGTGTGTGTCCAGCGATAGGATTGGCGTCCTGTCCTGGATGTGTCTTCCCAGCGCCCGAGACGTTCTCCCCTGGATGGGCATGGGGAACCCCCCCCCCCCCCCCCCAATAGAGGATAAAGCGGGAGATAATGAATGAAGGATTGGGAAAGTGGGGGTTTCCGTATTTGGTGTGCCGGACCCAATCCACAAGCTCCTGACATCCAATGTGCAGCGTATATGCACTCGCGTGCTCTCCCGGATATTAATTACCTCTAATTAAGCTCCCCCCCCCCCCCCCCACAGTGGAGTATGGTCTGTGATTGTAGAACGGCATGATAACTGCAGCAGCGTACTGCACGCCGGCTCTGAATCTGTGAAAAGTTCAATTCTCCATACTATTTAATTTGTCTTTCATGCGCTGGCGGCTGCGGAGGTTAAAAAAAAAAAAAAAAAAAAAAAAAAAAAAAAGCGAGGCCGTGTTTAATTGCGGCGGCTCCTACGCGGCGGCTGTCTGCGTCCCCGGTGATCTGTTCTCGACGTGTTGTGTGGCCCTCGGTGTGATGGCTCTCTGTAGCACTTTTCTGTGCCTGACTTCTATTTTTTGCCAATTATCTGGATCACCAATGTGGCAGCGGTGAAGTAATGATTCGGCCTCCCTCCAGACCATTAGGAACAGTGTGTGCCGCCGTAATGGCTTCTGCCGCCGTCCATGGTGACTGGTCAGGAGACAGTGCATGAGAATTTATACCGCTCGCGCTTGACTGATCGCAACATTCTGTTTCTTTGTGCTTTTTTTTTCCCCCCGTTGTTTTTTTCCCTTTCTTGCTCTGACATGTTCTTTTTTTATTATTTTCCTCTAACAGAGGGTCAGGTTTTTGAAGTTATTATAGTTCACTGGATTACACAAGGTCCTTGATGAAGATGCTGTAATGCTCTCCTCTGGTTCATTCATTCATTATCTTCCTCTAATTTATCCTCTATTGGGGTCGAGGGGGGGGGTTCCCCATGCCCATCCAGGGGAGAACGTCTCGGGCGCTGGGCAGATACACCTAGGACAGGATGCCAACCTATCGCTGGACACACACTCACTCACACAGACACACTCTATTGGGGCAATTTGGAGAATCAGTTGACTTGATCCATGTTTATGACTGTGGGAGGAAACCCACGTGGACACGGGGACAACATGGAAACTCCACCCAGATGGGGATTCGAACCGGGAATCCCTAGCGCTGAGAGGAGAACATGCCAAACCACTAAGCCACCGTGCCGCCCATACCAATTATATATTCTTATATTATATTATTTATTATATCCTCTTTATAGCTTTGTATCTTTATATCTGCTTTATCCTCTATTAGGGTCGGGGGGGGGGGGGGGGGGGTTCCCCATGCCCATCCAGGGGAGAACGTTTCGGGCGCTGGGCAGATAGACCCAGGACAGGGTGACAATCTATCGCTGGACACACACTCACTCACACAGACACACTCTATATGGGGCAATTTGGAGAACTCAATTGACTTGATCCATGTTTTTGGACTGTGGGAGGAAACCGGAGAACCCGGAGGAAACCCACGCGGACATGGGGAGAACATGAAAACTCCACCCAGGTTGGGATTCGAACCGGGAATCCCTAGCGCTGAGAGGAGAACGTGCTAAACCACTAAGCCACCGTGCCGCCCATACCAATTCTATATTCTTATATTATATTATTTATTATATCCTCTTTATATCTTTATATCCGCTTTATCCTCTATTAGGGTCGCGGCGGGGGGGGGGGGAAACCGGAGAACCCGGAGGAAACCCACACGGACACGGGGAGGACATGGAAACTCCACCCAGATGGGGATTCGAACCGGGAACCCCTAGCGCTGACAGGAGAACGTACTAACCACTTAGCCACCGTGCCGCCCCTCCTCTGGTTATAATGGAAATAATGACCGGGATAGGAAGGTGACAGTCATGTGCAACTAGGTCCACATTTGACCGGTTGGGCACAGAAAGGGCATTTTAACCCAATCTGGCAACAACGGTGCGCCATTGTGATGCACAGATGACCTGTGTATTTCTCTGATGGTCGTCACTGGAGAAAAAAAAAAAAGAGTCAACGTTTCTAAGGGTTATATTAAAGCTCTAACAGAACCTCCATGGCAACCGGGTGCCCCCCCCCCCCATGTGTATGTGCCGCTGGAGGAATTCATTATCCAAAGAAATAAAGTGTGTGAGCGTGGAACCTGCGGAACTCCTTTCGCCTTTCCATGTCAGACATGCTGTGTGTTCACAAGTCATTTACAGAAATGAGGTTGGCGTTCCGCGCCGCATGTTAATGCGCTCCGAGCGTCGGTCTGCGGCGGAACACGGATGTATCAAAGACACGAGATCGGGTCTGTTCTCTTGCGTGACCTTCACGTGACCCCTCTCTCCGTCTTCGGGGCGTGTCGGACATTTTCACAGCTGTTCCAGTCGTGTTCTCTAACGTCCAAAAGGTTTAGAAAAAAAAAAAACATCATTCCGGTTTTCATTGATCACACAGAAGAAAGTGAAATGAAGCTTAGAACAAATAAACAACAAGATGAAATACGGATCCGACTCGGATTCATCGATTCATTGATTCATTGATTCATTGATTCGTGGAAGGCAGTATTTAAAGGTACCCTGGAGGGGAACAGCCTGAGTAACCAGCACTGCGGGCGGCCATGAGGGGTCGCTGTGTTGTGTGTAGTGCTGTTGCCTCACCATTACTTTTGTCTGTTGTGATTATGGTATGTGTGGTGTTTGCAGGTTCTCCTTAGATTTTGCAACTTTGTTTTGTTGTGTGTGTTTCATCTGTTTAAGTGTGTGTGGGTGTTTGTGTGTATTTGTATGTTAATATAGGTGTGTGTATGCTGGTGATGGTGTGTGTATATGTTCGTTAGTGGAGGAGGAGTTTATTTGTATGGTAGTATAGTGTGTGTGTGTGTGTTCATATAGGTTGTGTGTGTGTGTTTTATGTTCGTATAGGTGTGTGTGTGTGTTTGTCGGTTTGTATGTTAGTGTGTGTGTGTGTGTGTTTGTTTGTTTGTATGTTGGTGTGTGTTTGTATGTTAGTGTGTGTTTGTATGTTAATGTGTGTGTTTGTCTGTATGTTAGTGTGTGTGTTTGTCTGTTTGTATGTTAGTGTGTGTGTGTATATCTGTCTGTTCGTATGTTAGTGTGTGTGTGTGTGTTTGTCTGTATGTTAGTGTGTGTGTGTGTGTTTGTCTGTATGTATGTTAGTGTGTTTGTGTGTTTGTCTGTATGTATGTTAGTGTGTTTGTGTGTGTTTGTATGTTATTGTGTATGTTTGTCTGTTTGTATGTTAGTGTGTGTGTGTGTTTGTCTGTTTGTATGATAGTTTGTGTGTATATTTGTCTGTATGTTAGTGTGTTTGTGTGTTTGTCTGTTTGTATGTTAGTGTGTGTGTGTCTGTTTGTATGATAGTTTGTGTGTTTGTTTGTCTGTATGTTAGTGTGTGTGTGTTTGTCTGTTTGTATGTTAGTGTGTGTGTGTGTTTGTCTGTTTGTATGTTAGTGTGTGTGTATGTTTGTCTGTATGTTAGTGTGTGTGTGTTTGTCTGTTTGTATGTTAGTGTGTGTTTGTGTGTATGTTTGTTTGTGTGTTTGTTTATGTTTGTATGTTAGTGTGTGTGTATTTTTGTTTGTATGTTAGTGTGTGTGTGTTTGTGTGTATGTTTATGTTTGTATGTTAGTATATATGTGTGTGTATGTTGGTCTGTATGTTAGTGTGTGTGCTTTTGTGTATGTTTGTGTGTTTGTGTGTATGTTTGTGTATATGTTTATGTTTGTATGTTAGTGTGTGTGTATGTTTATGTTTGTATTTTAGTATATATGTGTGTGTATGTTTGTCTGTTTGTATGTTAGTGTGTGTGCTTTTGTGTATGTTTTGTTTGTATGTTAGTGTGTGTGTTTATGTATGTTAGTGTGTGTGTGTGTGTTAATTGTCAACAGTCACCTGACACTACCCGATCTGTCATATGGAATCAGATCACAGTCTGCCGTCTGTGCTGCTATCCTGTTATACAGCACATCTGCAATCCACTTATACTGCCTGTCTGATCTACAGTATACCAGCACCTTCAGCTCTGATGATCAGACGAACTCTTAACTCGTCCTCACTCTGTGCTCGTTTTGTCTTTTTGTTTTATCTTGCAGCTGACCGCGCGCTCGTTACCAGCCGTGCAGTCTGACGAGCGGCTGCAGCCTCTGCTGAACCACCTCAGGTAACCGACTCAGCACTCCTGCTTCACTCTGTAACGAGAGATTTCACTGATTCAGCATATGGCCGTCACAGCCGAGATAAACAATGCTGATATTCAATACTGTATTTTATTTTGCATCACCACAGCATTAGATACCTGCAGTTCTTGGTTCCAAACTTTCAGAATGCTCTTGTAAAAACACTTAAGGGACGTGGTGGCATGGTGGGGTGGTGCCGTAACCCGTGTGGAGTCGCTGCAGCTGAAGTCATAATGCTGCAGTGCTCTCACTTTAGCTGCAAGTTCTGTGCTTAACCTCTGTGCAGTTGCATAGATCGATTCGGGATGTTGCACATGTAAAGCTGCTGGGACTGACCCATCCGAATGACATTAATGGATATCAAACCAAGCCTGTGCATCGGCTCCTCGTACAGGGGGCCTGTTCCCTCTTTTGTGAAAGGCGGGAATAATGGCGGCATGCCCGATTGGCATCGCAGCCGGCAGCCGTTTCATTTGTTATCCAATTAAAGCAGCTGCGGTCCCCTGAATGCAGCTGCTTTAATTGGATGTGTCTGTGGAGAGCATGGAGGCAACGATTTGTGACTGCGAGGTACTTTGTACCGCGCCTCATCACTGGGCCGGCCTGATAAGACAGTTGCGTGACTCCGAGCAGCTTATGGATGTGTCCGCTGGGTTCAATAGGCGGCCGTTTTCAATACACTGCCTGGCAAAGACACACTCATCGACTGTGAGTGGAGTCAAACGCATGGACACGAGTCTATTCAGCTTCAGTGATTTAAAAATGTATCAATAGCTTCTCCTGGGGCTGGAGTGGTAATTAGTAAAATAAATAAAACCAGCGTTCACATTGTTGAGACGTCCATCTCGAAGATATGTGGTGATGGAGTCTCAGTTCAATGGGTTTCACTTGGCATCGTGAAGCTAAAATCAGTGTTCTATACAAATTATATACATGATATAGTCTAAAAACAGGGATCTATACTCATTATGAATATTATAGTTTTAAAACAGGGATGTATACTGATTTATAAATATTATATAGTTTAAAATCAGGGTTATGTACTGATTACATAAATTAAATAGTCTAAAAACGGTTCTATATATAGACTATGTACATTATATAGTCTAAAAACAGGGTTATATACAGATTACATAAATTAAATAGTCTAAAAATAGTTCTATATATAGAGTATGTACATTATTTTGTCTAAAAA
>JAFMOC010000090.1:1460000-1475000 GCA_019802505.1 Corydoras sp. C115 | reverse complement strand
CGTCACTCACGGCGACGGCGTGGTCGTGGTGGTCGTGGTGGTCGTGGCGGCCGCGGCGCCGTACGGTGGTGCGATGGGCCGAGGCGCTCCACTGTGAATGGAGGTGAATAGCTCCACCTGCAGTCATCTAAAACCAATAAACCCAACAATGGATCTGTCTCCTCCCGCGCACGCCACACTTCCCTCCGCCGCCCGTGAAACGCTGTGCAATTTTCTGTGACAACGTCGCCGCGCCGGAACGGGGAGACGAATTACGGTTGTTTTCAGCAGAACGCCACATTTCCATTTTGGGCCAAAATAAGATGTCACTTTGCGTGACAAAGGAAATAAATGAAGATCAAGGGGGCGGCCAGTTTGGAAATGTGTTTTCGGGCGGCGCTCAATGAGAGAACAAAATAATCAGTGATGGATGAATTTCCTTTATTTGGAGCGATGGCTGCGAAGGCCGAGCGCGTTCGGCTGGACGCTGGCATGTTCTGTGGTGCGGTGTAGAACCAATGCTATGTATATGTGTATTGGAATTGGTTTTTATTTTATTGTGCGCGTGCCTCTCGGGTTTGGAGGGAACATGGGTGCTTTATGGGTGGAGGTGCATGTCCTCCCTGTGTCTGCTCTCTGTCCTGTTACCTCCTATGTTGCCCTAGTTGAATATGTAGATATCTTCCATTGTGGCGCCCTCTATTGGATGATTGTGGCCATAATTGGTTTTTATTTTATTGTGTGGTGCAGCGGTCCGTGCCTCTGGGGTTTGGAGGGAACATGGGTGGAGGTGCATGTCCTCCCTGTGTCTAATTTCTGTCCTGTTACCTCCTCTGTTGTCCTAGTTGAATATGTAGATATTCTCCATTGTGGCGCCCTCTATTGGATCATTGTGGCCATAATTGTTTTTTATTTAATTGTGTAGTGCAGCGGTCCGTGCCTCTAGGTTTTGGAGGGAACATGGGTGGAGGTGCATGTCCTCCCTGTGTCTGATCTCCGCCCTGTTACCACCTCCTATGTTGCCCTAGTTGAATATATAGATATTCTTCATTGTGGCGCCCTCTATTGGATCATTCTGGCCATAGTTGGTTTTTATTTTATTGTGTGGTGTAGCGGTCCGTGCCTCTGGGTTGTAGATATTCTCCATTGGAGGGATCATCTTGGCCATGGGTGGAGGGTGGGTTTTGGAGGGAACATGTCCTCCCTCCCTGTGTCTGATCTCCGCCCTGTTACCACCTCCTCTGTTGTCCTAGTTGAATATGTAGATATTCTCCATTGTGGCGCCCTCTATTGGATCATTCTGGCCATAATTGGTTTTTATCATTTCATATGATTTATTTTATTGTGTAGTGCAGCGGTCCGTACCTGTGGGGTTTGGAGGGAACATGGGTGGAGGTGCATGTCCTCCCTGTGTCTGCTCTCTGTCCTGTTACCTCCTATGTTGCCCTAGTTGAATATGTAGACATTCTCCATTGTGGCGCCCTCTATTGGATAATTCTGGCCATAATTGGTTTTTATTTTATTGTGTGGTGCAGCGGTCCGTGCCTCTGGGTTTTGGAGGGAACATGGGTGGAGGTGCATGTCCTCCCTGTGTCTGATCTCCGCCCTGTTACCACCTCCTATGTGTCCTATTTGAATATGTAGATATTCTCCATTGTGGCGCCCTCTATTGGATCATTGTGGCCATAATTGGTTTTTATTTTATTGTGTGGTGCAGCGGTCCGTGCCTCTGGGGTTTGGAGGGAACATGGGTGGAGGTGCATGTCCTCCCTGTGTCTGATCTCCGCCCTGTTACCACCTCCTATGTTGCCCTATTTGAATATGTAGATATTCTCCATTGTGGCGCCCTCTATTGGATCATCTTGGCCATTATTGGTTTTTATTTTATTGTGTGGTGCAGCGGTCCGTGCCTTTGGGGTTTGGAGGGAACATGGGTGGAGGTGCATGTCCTCCCTGTGTCTGATCTCCGCCCTGTTACCACCTCCTATGTTGCCCTATTTGAATATGTAGATATTCTCCATTGTGGCGCCCTCTATTGGATCATCTTGACCATAATTGGTTATTATTTTATTGTGTGGTGCAGCGGTCCGTGCCTCTGGGGTTTGGAGGGAACATGGGTGGAGGTGCATGTCCTCCCTGTGTCTGCTTTATGGCCTGTTACCTCCTATGTTGCCCTAGTTCAATATGTAGATATTCTCCATTGTGGCGCCCTCTATTGGATCATTCCGGCCTTTCTGCGTTATTTAGATTAAATTCGGTGATCTCACCGGACAGAAAGGCGGCACCACAGCATCCACACCCTCTGCGCTACACCCTCACCCACCTAAATCTCATTCCCTAATCTCTCAGAATGTTTGATATTAGGTATTTGCGCTGGAAGCGGGGCGTATATTTTGTGAGTTTGGAAATGAAGCGAAACGTTGATGAAAGTGAAGAAAAAAAAAACTAAGAGACAATAATAAATATATCATGAACCTCAAAGGCTCGGCGTTTTTAATTATCCTTAATTTTTAATCCCACACTCAAATCACACGCAGCCTTTTAAGTCGTCTTGTTGATCCGTATATTAAATATGCCTCGATTTGTGCCCCGCTGTGCCTCAGCTGTGCCGCCGCGGCGACCAATCAGAGCGCAGTTTAGAGCTCTGCAATCCGAATCTCATCACATGCTCCGTTCAGAGTCTGACGAAAACCCTCCTGTAAAACGAACCATAAGAGTTATAAGTGACGTCCATGCTGAGGAGCAATATATTTCTTTCGCTTTGGTATGTTCTCTATGGGGTGGTGGTTGTAATCAGCACCTTCTCCTCTCAGCACTGGGAATCCAGAATGGAGTTTCCACCATCCATCCATCCATCCATCCATACATTATATTCTGCTTTATCCCCTATTAGGGTTGTGGTGGGGGGGGGTTCCCCATGCCCATCCAGGGGAGAACGTTTCGGGTGCTGGGGGGCAATATATCACTGGGCACACACTCACTCACACAGACACACTCTATATGGGGCAATTTGGAGAACTCAATTGACTTGATCCATGTTTTTGGACTGTGGGAGGAAACCGGAGAACCCGGAGGAAGCCCACACAGATACGGGGATTCGAACCGGGAATCCCTAGCGCTGAGAGGCGAACATGCTCTAAGCCACCGTGCCGCCCGGTTTCTTTCCACAGTCCAAAAATATGGATTTAAGGTGAATTGGTTTCTCTAAATTGCCCATATATATATATATATATATATTAGTATATTATTAGGGGCGGCACGGTGGCTTAGTGGTTTAGCATGTTCTCCTCTCAGCTCTAGGGATTCCCGGTTCGAGTCCCCATCTGGGTGGAGTTTCCATGTTCTCCCCGTGTCCGCGTGGGTTTCCTCCGGGTTCTCCGGTTTCCTCCCACAGTCCAAAAACATGGATCAAGTCAATTGAATTCTCAAAAATTGCCCCATATAGAGTGTGTCTGTGTGAGTGAGTGTGTGCCCAGCGATGGATTGGCGCCCTGTCCTGGGTCTATCTGCCCAGCGCCCGAGACGTTCTCCCCTGGATGGGCATGGGGAACCCCACCGCGACCCTAATAGAGGATAAAGCGGGTGATAATGAATGAATGAATGAATATATTATTAGTATACATTTTATTTATATATATATATATATATATATATATATATATATATATATATATATATATATTAGTGTGTGAGTGAGTGACCAGTGATAGACTGGCACCCTGTCCACAGTGTATGGGTCCTGGATGGGCATGGGGAACCCCCCGTGACCCCACCCCCACTAGGCCCTGCTGAAGGTTTATTGAAACAGAGGAGCCAATTGACGGATGATGTTTGATCTCAGTGATGGTAACCGCTGTTTTGGTGTTTATGTATCCGTGGTTACCGTTCTGTAGGAGCTGCGTTCTTCATCCGGACGCGGTCTCCATGTTAAAAGCTCCACCCTCGCGACCTGGTTCTATCTTCCCGTCCGCCGTCGTATCGGCGAGATCCGCGCGGCGTTCTGAAGCCGGCCGTTTCGCACGCCTCGCGGCTGGCGAGAGACGAGCCTCAGTTCAAAGCGTCCCGTCTGCTTTGACTGCCGCTAAGCCCCGTTCACACACTCGAGCGCAATCCCAGCGCGTGTGTTTACCCCACTCCGTCTCCCGGCTCTGTGTTCCACACGTCGGCGACGGGGAACGTATTCCGACACGCACCGCCACTCGCCCGACGTGGCCCGCTCTCGGGGTCGGCGGCGGCGGCGGCTCCTCCGTCAGCTCTGGCTGGTGGAATTTGGTGTGCGTGTGTTCAAACGCCACGCCTTGGGTGTCACGGGACAGACGGAGTGACGCGCGGCACCGTGACTGATGTATGTGGAGCGCCTGCAACTGCGGAGCGTCAGAGGAGACGCATTAATATTCCGCCGTTGTCGCAGACGAAGGAGCCCCGGTAACGCAGAACCTCCCGTTCTGCATAGGAGGACGGCGGAGGTCGGGGTGTGAGGCTCAAAGCTACATCTGCGGTTTAAAGGTTGCCGGCATCACTGCTTTTAGAACATGTGGAACCTGGAGTGCTTCAAAGATCCACAACGTCAATCAAACCACTCGGACCGTTTCCCTGGTAACCGCCCTGTGGGTGGAGTAACCTGGTCCTGGTACTTCCATCTCCACCTGCACCCTTGGTTCCACCGTCGTCTCCAAGTGGACAACTTTGGTTCTCGTGACCCCACCGGCCTCCGACGTTCTGATCTCTTCCTTTTCGTGGACTCTCATCCGTTAACGATGGGGGGGGGGCGCTCTCAGCCCCGGCGCTTTATGTGCTGAGTGCCGTATAGTCAGGGTGAGGCGGAGAACCCGGAGGAAACCCACGCGGACACAGGGATCCGAACCGGGAATCCCTAGCGCCGAGAGGCGACCATGCTAACCACTAAGCCACCGTGCTGCCCGGTTTCTTTCCACAGTCCAAAAATATGGATTTAAGGTGAATTGGTTTCTCTAAATTGCCCTTATATATATATATATATTAGTATATTATTAGGGGCGGCACGGTGGCTTAGTGGTTTAGCAAGTTCGCCTCTCAGTGTTAGGGATTCCCGGTTCGAATCCCCATCTGGGTGGAATTTCCATGTTCTCCCCGTGTCCGCGTGGGTTTCCTCCGGGTTCTCCGGTTTCCTCCCACAGTCCAAAAACATGGATCAAGTCAATTGAATTTTCAAAAATTGCCCCATATAGAGTGTGTCTGTGTGAGTGAGTGTGTGACCAGTGATAGATTGGCACCCTGTCCTGGGTGTATCTGCCCAGCGCCCGAAACGTTCTCCCCTGGATGGGCATGGGGAACCCCCCCGCGACCCTAATATAGGATAAAGTGGGAGATAATGAATGAATAAATGAATATATTATTAGTATATATTTTATTAATATATATATATATATATTAGTGTGTGAGTGACCAGTGATAGATTGGCACCCTGTCCACAGTGTATGTGTCCTGGGTGGGCATGGGGAACCCCCCCGTGCCCCCCCCCCCCACACCTCTTTAGGCCCTACTGAAGGTTTATTGAAACAGTGGAGCCAATTGACGATGATTGATTGATTGACGCTGATGCTGATTGATACGGTGTTTGATCTCAGTGATGGTAACCGCTGTTTTGGTGTTTATGTATCCGTGGTTAACGCTCTGTACACTAATAATATACTAATATATATATATATATATATATAAAAAACTTTGGTTCTCGTGACCCCACCGGCCTCCGACTTTCTGATCTCTTCCTTTTCGTGGACTCTCATCTCATCGTTAACGATGGGGGGGGGGGCGCTTTATGTGCTTAGTGCAGTGTAGTCAGGGTGAGGAGCACCGGGGCTTTGGCTCCATCACTCCCTTCATCGTCATCCTTTGCCGCTCGCCGTCCTCAGAGCGCCACGACATAAATTTCCAATACGGCGAGAAGCCGAATCTCCGCGAATAAATAATGGATTACGCAGCTCCAGTTCGGCTTTCTCGCGATATGACATCTCATAAATCCTTCATCGAGCCCCGGCGCCGTGTCGTATCGCCGCCGTTCGCGCCTCGTTCTCGCCCGATTTCCGCCGTAGGCTCGGGATCCGGGGGACTTTCGGGCGAGTGACGAACCGTGTCCCGCGTACGGGTATTTAATTTTTTTTTCCGGGGTGGGGGGTGCGGGTGGTGCGCTCATTAGAGCTGCTCGGCGGGCGAATTTCTATTCGCAAGATGAAGGAGGAAAGACGGTGTGGGGATCAGGGCTTTTAACGTTTGTCTTCCCAGTCGATTGTCTGCGGCGCAGGTTAAGCTGCAGTCCATCAGCATTTCCTTTCATTTGTGTGTACGGTTAAGCCGGGGGGTAGGGGGGTGGTGGGGGGGGATGAGAGGGTGCATGATGGGGGTAAGAGAGAGAGAGAGAGAGAGAGTAAGTACTGAGCATAGTAGGAATACAAAGGCCTGATTACCGCTAAAGAAGAAAAGGGTCGGGAGATTCCGGATCCCGGAATGACACGAGATTAAAGGCGGGAGACGTTCGTGAGTTCGTAAAGCAATAAATCACAGAGAGGGGTGTTATTAGTGCCGCATAGTGGAGTACAGCTACACTGCTGCTCTGTGGTTTTATTCACAATAATACACAACCTGGAGTGTTATAAATTACTTTTACGAAACACTTAACACACGATAATAAAAAAAAACAAGGTTTGATTCATTCATCCAGTATCGTCCGCTTTATCCTCTATTAGGGTCGCGGGGGGGGGGTTCCCCATGCCCATCCAGGGGAGAACGTTTCGGGCGCTGGGCAGATACACCCAGAACTGGATGCCAATCCATCGCTGGGCACACACTCACTCACTCACACAGACACACTCTATATGGGGCAAACTGGAGAATTCAAATGACATTGATCCATGTTTTTGGACTGTGGGAGGAAACCGGAGAACCCGTAGGAAACCCACGTGGACACGGGGAGAACATGGAAACTCCACCCAGATCGGGATTCGAACCGGGAATCCCTAGCGCTGAGAGGCGAACATGCCAAACCACTAAGCCACCGTGTGTCTGAAATTGCCTACTACATACTACATAGTAGGCAAAAGTAAAAGACAAGTATCTCTGCAAACGCAGGAGGCATCGCGCAGTGTTTACACAACGTCATGTATGTGTCACGTCACTGCATCCATCAAATAGAAAGGGCTTCATGTACGTTCTAGTGTCTGAAATCGCCTACTGCATACTAAATAGTAGATTAAAGCCGTAGGCAGGTGGGGCAAGTATGTCCGAATACGCGGTAGGCATCACGTAGCTTTTACACAATACTGCATTTGTGTCTGTATCGATTAAAACAACGGGGTTTCCATTACATCCTAATGTCTGAAACGGCCAGTCCATTTAAAACCGAAGCTCCATCCACGCGATGCTGGTCCCCACAGCTCACCTCCACCCTCCCGACCAAAGCCCGGAGGAGTGTTTGGACTGGATGTGTAAACACAGAGCAGGTACGGGATGAATGATGGAGGGGAGGTGCGGATTCCCTGCAGGAAGACCATTCTCAGGGGCCTGCTGCTCTAATTAAACAAGCAGCTGTTGGGGGGGGGGGGGGGGGTGGGAGGGGAGGGGGTGTAAAACTACAGCCGGCATTAGAAACGGCGCAGAGACAGTTTAGTCACAGACAGAGGTCCCTGTAACACACTTACCCTGTAATAGTTTCTGTAATTTGTCCACTAGATGGCAGTATTTGATTGTTAGAGAAACCGGAAGCCTGTTACTCAGCGAACAGCGTTCACTTTAAAAAAACGGAGCAGATAACATCACAGAAGACTAGAACCTACAGCTTTAATCTACTATGTAGTATGTAGTAGGTCATTTCAGACACTAGTTTGTCCTTGAAGACTTTTTTATTTAACAGATTCGCATATGAGGGTGGCACGGTGGCTTAGTGGTTTAGCATGTTCTCCTCTCAGCGCTAGGGATTCAGGTTCGAATCCCAATCTGGGTGGAGTCTCCTTGTCCTCCCCGTGTCCGCGTGGGCTTCCTCCGGGTTCTCCGGTTTCCTCCCGCAGTCCAAAAACATGGATCGAGTCAGTTGAATTCTCAAAATTGCCCCATATAGAGTGTGTCTGTGTGAGTGAGTGAGTGTGTGCCCAGCGATGAATTGGCGTCCTGTCCTGGGTCTATCTGCCCAGCGCCCGAAACGTTCTCCCCTGGATGGGCATGGGGAACCCCACCGCAACCCTAATAGAGGATAAAGCGGAAGATAATGGATGGACAAATGAGGGGTGGCACGGTGGCTTAGTGGTTTAGCATGTTCTCCTCTCAGTGCTGGGGATTCAGGTTCGAATCCCCATCTGGGTGGAGTTTCCATGTTCTTCCCGTGTCCGCGTGGGCTTCCTCCGGGTTCTCCGGTTTGCTCCCACAGTCCAAAAACATGGATCGAGTCAGTTGAATTCTCAAAATTGCCCCATATAGAGTGTGTCTGTGTGAGTGAGTGAGTGTGTGCCCAGCGATGAATTGGCGTCCTGTCCTGGGTCTATCTGCCCAGCGCCCGAAACGTTCTCCCCTGGATGGGCATGGGGAACCCCACCGCAACCCTAATAGAGGATAAAGCGGAAGATAATGGATGGACAAATGAGGGGTGGCACGGTGGCTTAGTGGTTTAGCATGTTCTCCTCTCAGTGCTGGGGATTCAGGTTCGAATCCCAATCTGGGTGGAGTCTCCATGTCCTCCCCGTGTCCGCGTGGGTTTCCTCCGGGTTCTCCGGTTTCCTCCCACAGTCCGAAAACATGGATTGAGTCAGTTGAATTCTCAAAATCGCCCCATATAGAGTGTGTCTGTGTGAGTGAGTGTGTGCCCAGCGATAGATTGGTGCCCTGTCCTGGGTGTATCTGCCCAGCGCCCCAAACGTTCTCCCCTGGATGGTCATGGGGAACCCCCCCCCCACCCCGCGACCCTAATAGAGGATAAAGCGGGAGACAAAAACACACTATAATGTAGAAGAAGAGGCTGCTTGATTTAAAAGCTCCGTCTTTAGTGGTTTTTTTTTCTCTTTTTTTTAACGTGTGATCTTTAAAAGCACGTTGGCGACCGATCCGGTGCACGCTGTGTGAAGTTGAAGCGGCGCGTGTGGTTGGAAATCAGCGAAATGGAAAGAGCATGATCACAATGATTAATTATCATCCTCATCCTCTCATTTTATACAATTACCGACTGTAGTACACACTGCGGCGCTGGAAGCAGTCTGGCCGGATGACAGGCAGGAAAAGGAAGATAAATGCCCCGCTCTCGTTCTCCTCGCGCACCGGACTCTCGCTCTCCTCGGGTTGCAGGCTCTCGGTGCATCGTGGGCTCCAGGAGAGCAGAGTTCCACGGATCTGATATTAGTTATCGAGGCGGAACATAATGAGAGCGACGGAGAACAAAGGCTTTAGATTTAGAAATAGCTATTCGGAATGAAACTCCGCATTTTTAAACGGCTTCGTTCAGAATGGCTTTCTGTTTGAGATGTAGTGCACTACGTAGTGTGCCAGCCATGTTGGAGTGTGGACCACAATGCAATGCCATATTAAGTGGATTTGCCTACTATGTAGTATGCAGTAGGCGAATTCGGACACTAGTGTGTACTAGAAGCCCTTTTAATTTAATACACAGTATTGTGACAAGATGCATATTGTGTATTTCGACACACTTGCCCTTCTTGCCTACAGCTTAACTTTAGTATGTAGGGTGCAGTAGGGGTGAGCTGCAATATTCGCCGATTCGCCGATTCGATTCGGAGAACCGTAGTCGACTATGAACCTCATAGTCGAATGTACCATTTTGAGCACATGGGGGCGCCCATGGCTGCTGCTACGCATTAGTTTTTACATGAAATGTCTTTGTTTTCGTTATATTTATAGCCTTTTGTCAAATAAAATCATCCTAATTTTTAGTTTTTTTTTTTAGGTTTTTCCTTTGAAGTGGAAAAAAGTCTAGAACAGGGATCCCATTTACGGTGCTCTAGAAAAACAAGTAAAATATTTTAAAAAAATGTTTTTTAAAAACCACGCTTATAGCGCCATCTTGTGGTGAAATTTTAACTGATTCGACTATCAGTCAACTATAGAGGAAATCTGACGAACCAGATTCGGCTATGAAAATCCTTTGTTGAATACACCCCTAGTATGCAGTAGGCGAATTGGGACATTAGTATGTACTAGAAGCCCTTTTAATTTAATACACAATATTGTGTAAAAGCAACATGATGCCTACTGTGTATTCAGACACACTAGCCCTTCTTGCCTACAGCTTTAGTTTAGTATGTAGTATGCAGTAGGCGATTTCAGACACTAGTGTGTACTAGAAGCCCTTTTTTATTTAATAGATACAGTGATGTGACACACAGTATACGATATTGAATTCCCACTGCGTATTCAAACATACTGGACCTTCTTGACTATGGCTTTTGCCTACTATGTAGTATGGGTAGGTGATTTCAGACATTAGTGTGTACTAGAAGCCCTTTTAATTGAATAGATACAGAGACACATACACAATATTGTATTTCTTAGTGCTTATTCAGACATACGAGCCCTTCAGCTTTAGGTCAGTATGTAGTAGGGGATTTCGGACACTAGTGTGTCCTAGAAGCCCTTTTAATTTAATACACAATATTGTGTAAAAGCTGCGTAATGCCTATTGTGTATTTCGACACACTAGCCCTTCTTACCTACAGTTTAAGTTTACTATGTAGTATGCAGTTGGTGAATTCAAACAAGTGTGTACTAGAAGCCCTTTTTTATTTAATAGATATTTATTTAATTAATTTATTTTATATTTATTTAAATAATTTATTTATTATTATTTTATTTAATAGTTTAGCATGTTCTCCTCTCAGCGCTAGGGATTCCCGGTTGGAATCCCAATTTGGGTGGTGTTTCCATGTCCTCCCCGTGTCCACGTGGGTCTCCTCCGGGTTCTCCGGTTTCCTCCCACAGTCCGAAAAACATGGATCAAGTCAATTGAGTTCTCCAAATTGCCCCATATAGAGTGTGTCTGTTTGAGTGAGTGTGTGCCCAGTGATGTATTGGCGTCCTGTCCTGGGTCTATCTGCCCAGCGCCCGAAACGTTCTCCCCTGGATGGGCATGGGGAACCCCCCCCCCCCCCCCCGCCGCGACCCTAATAGAGGATAAAGCGGAAGATAATGGATGGATGTACTGGAAGCTCCTTAATTTGAGGGGGCTTCTCATGCATGTCCAAAGTAACACCTACACGGGTGACCGACTGAATCATAAGCCGTTTTTGTCGCACGCTGAGTCCTATCCCGGTTAAACCGGATCAAAGCTGTCGTTGAGTGATTTCAGGCGCAGTCTGACACCTGTTTTTTTTTTTTTTTTTTTTTGTGTGTGTACTAAATAGAAACGGCCGTCGGACTCTCTGATCGCAAATCTTCGTCCTGGTGGCGGCCGCGGTCCGATCCGTCTGATCCGCGCGTGTCGAGGGCAGGTGGCGTCTGTTCTGCGGCGCCGATGAACTACAAAGTCTTTTAATAGCATTAACGTTAAGCACCACCGCGGCCAGGGGCACATCAATGAAAAGCGCCAGCCCCCGGGCGCCTCCCGCTGACCTCCCGCCTCTATCTGAGGTGTGTGCAGGCACACGGCGGGGATGATTGGATTTATTCGGTGTGTGTGTGTGTGTGTGTGTGTGTGTGTGTGTGTGTGTGTGTGTGTGTGTGTGTGTGAGCTTTCATCCAGCGGCTTGACTCCTGGAGCTGTAGTCCCACAGGGCATCGTATGAATGCAATGAGCTCGGTTATTGTTTTTCTGACCCAATTACATCCCCAACACCCCCCTAATCCCTTTAGGAGAGGGAGGGGATTTCGGCGGGGCGAGCCTGCCTGCGCCAGCCCGCTGCCAAAACCGTTAGAAATGTCGCAGGGCCCTCGCGTCCCGCGAATGCCGTCAGCCGCGCGAAGACGTCTTTGAAGGTCTGTGTTTATGGATCGTATCCAATCTGTATTTGCATACGATAATTCCGTGACATTAATAACAGGATTAGGTTTAAATCGGGTGAGCGAGAGTGAGCGACAGTGAGCGAGCGAGATGACGCCACAGTGATGCGCCTATAAGGGTTCGAGTACAGGCGAGGCCAGAACGAGGACTTACTGTGACATCATCGTTTACGTTAAACGTCTGCCTGACACGAGGTTCTAGAGCGTGATTGGGAACGTGTGACGCGGGGTCAGGCACCGATGGCTGTCTGTAGGTCTATAGGCTTACGGGATTGACTTCCTCCACACTAATCTCACTCCTCCACCCCTGGACGGATGTTGCCATGCAGTTCTGTTCTCCCAAAGCACTCCGAGTTCCCCGAGTTCCTTTCTCTGGAACCCAGGAGCCGAGTCTTACTTTAAGCATCTCGTGTTTGTATTACTGCACTGTGATGCTAAAGCAAGAACCAGCACCAGCACCACCACCCCGCTCGTGAAAGTCGGGTAATGACGGGTGGAATGAGGTCACGCCTCCCGACCATGATGAAGTTTCTTGATCTGCTGACTGGGGAACCCCTCGCTCTAGAGTGTGGACAACCTTTGTAGCAGTTGGTTCCGGACTCTGCAGCCTCCTCACGCCTGAGGAGCGCGCTGCATCGTTATCTCTAACGACTGCCGCCTTCGAAATGAAGACAAACTCGTGCCATGTTTGAAATGCCACAGCCGTGCCACCTGTACTTGTGGCGTTCCTCGTAGTGTGAGGACGTGTTGCGCAATCGGCGAGGGTCAACGCTCTCGGCGTCTCCTCGGCCTCGCGGTTCGTTCCTGACGCAGGGTTCTGTCGCCGGGGAAATGTTTATAAAATAATAAAAGAGAGAACGTGTTGGTTTTTCATTCAGAAATTACAAGAAGTAACAAACCTGCTGTACGGCATTCACATCATACACCATTCACCTTATATATTGCGCGCATTATACACTGTGCACATTATACACCATTCACATTATACACTATACATGTTCTACACCATTCACATTATACACTATACATGTTAAACACCATTCACATTATACACTATACATGTTCTACACCATTCACATTATACACTATACATGTTAAACACCATTCACATTATACACTATACATGTTCTACACCATTCACATTATACACTATACATGTTAAACACCATTCACATTATACACTATACATGTTCTACACCATTCACATTATACACTATACATGTTATACACCACTCACATTATACACTATACATGTTAAACACCATTCACATTATACACTATACATGTTCTACACCATTCACATTATACACTATACATGTTAAACACCATTCACATTATACACTATACATGTTAAACACCATTCACATTATACACTATACATGTTCTACACCATTCACATTATACACTATACATGTTAAACACCATTCACATTATACACTATACATGTTAAACACCATTCACATTATACACTATACATGTTAAACACCATTCACATTATACACTATACATGTTACACACCATTCACATTATACACCATGCACACTGCACATTAAGTACACTGTGTTCTGTGCACCAGATCTCATCAAGAACTTAAATAATTTATCAAATCCTCAATCTATTCCTCTCTAAATGAAGTTTTCTGAATCGCTCAGCCCTCTTATAGATTTAGGAGACGTTGGCGTGTCCCATAAAGCACCCGGGTCCTTTAATGTGGCCGTGCTGATTTCATTGCCTCTTTAACAACCAATCTGCGAGAAGTCACCTTGCATAGCATGCAGGTTTTATTGTCTTAATGGCCTTTGAGCGTAACGCTGCCGGAGGCTCACTCGCGGTCCTGACGGTCAGCCGGGGGGGGGGGTGAAGGCTGGCATCCTTTCCGTTTGGACGCCTCCCCGGAGTTGTGTGATTGCTATATTGAGTTCACCGTCGAGATTGAATGCACTGACCCGTTTGGAATGCCAACACTGTAATGGTTTCTTAAGCGTATGCAATATTTCTTTAAAGCGGGGGATCGTAGCGGCGCATTCGGTTTTAACGTCGCTCGGCGGATCCGATCCGTACGATCCGCCGATCGGACGCGAGTGGGCTGATCCCGTCACGGCCGTCTGCAGCGGGTTCCCTCTGATGTACGTCACGGTGGAAAGCACCCCGTCACAACCCACTCGATGAGCAACCACGTGCATTTCTCATCCTCCACCTGACTTGCTCGTTGTTCTCTCTCTCTCTCCGTGTCTTCCCCTCCCAGTTTGACAAAGCGTACACCTACAGCATCCGGCACATGTTTGGGAAGGAGGGCAAGCGGACCGACTACACGCCCTACAGCTGCATGAAGGTGATCCTGTCCAATCCGCCCAGTCAGGGCGACTACCACGGTGAGTCTGAAGGTCCAAACATCAAAGGCTTTAGAGTCTGATAAGTGATAAGTCATCTATATCTGCTCCTCCACATATAACACACACACACACACACACTAATGAAGTGAGCACATGTGTCCAGAGTGATGAGGCTGTATGGGGTTCAATGCCTTCAGCACGTAGTACTTGGTGGAACCTTTAGGCTGCGAGGCTACATCTGCCTTCCAAGTAAGAATGGCTCAAAGTTCCAAACTACGTCCCGAAGCAGCTGGATGGGTTCGAGGTCAGGGCTCCACTCCGCTCATGATGGAACAGAACCGGGCCTTCCCCAAACTTTCTAAATTCCTTTATCCCTGTGAGCTGGATATTCTACAGTTTTGACGACGCATGATCGAGCCGCTCTCCTCCACGCCCCGCCCGATTTGCATGTCTATGAGTTACGGCGCAGAACCGGAGGCTCCCGAGGAACCCTGCAAATGATTTGCTCCTCCGCCCGTCGCATTTGAAATGAGTCCATTTCGAATGCGGCCGCTCCGAAACACAAAGCCACGGCGCGCCGGACGCACGAGCGATGAACCGGCGAGGTTGCCATCCCGTGCTCATCTTCAGCGCCGTCATAGAACCACAGTGACTAATCCACCCTGCAGAACTTAGAACCGACGCGTTTATGAGCGTCACAAGCCAATCTGAATCCGGGAGA
>JAFMOC010000090.1:1442500-1455000 GCA_019802505.1 Corydoras sp. C115 | reverse complement strand
GTCTCTACGTTTGTGTGTGTGTGTCTACATTTGTGTGTGTGTGTGTTTGTCTCTACGTTTGTGTGTGTGTCTCTACATTTGTGTGTGTGTGTGTTTGTCTCTTCGTTTGTTTGTGTGTGTCTCTACGTTTGTGTGTGTGTCTCTACATTTGTGTGTCTGTGTGTTTGTCTCTACGTTTGTGTGTGTCTCTACATTTGTGTGTGTGTGTGTGTTTGTCTCTACGTTTGTGTGTGTGTCTCTACATTTGTGTGTGTGTGTTTGTCTCTACGTTTGTGTGTGTATCCGCATTTGTGTGTGTTCACGCAACATCAGTGCAGCACTTAATTCTCTCTCTCCCTCTCTCTCTCTCTGTCTCACTCTCTCTCTCTCCCTCTGTCTCTCTCTCTCTCTCTCCCTCTCTCTCTCTCTCCCCCCCCCTCCTCTCTCTCTCTCTGTCTCTCACTCTCTCTCTCTCTCTCTCCCCCCCCCCTCTCTCTCTTTCAGATTTTGGAGCTCGTCAGAGGAATGCATTATCAGCTGGCCTGTCAGAAATACTATGAACTGACGCACAACGTAAGTCGTCCTCTCGTTCTGCCCTGCGTTAATTAAGTCCGTATTCCCGTCTCGACTCTCGAGTCTGCGCTTCACGACTAAAGCGTTGCGGCGCGGCACGGCGTGTAATAACATCCGTCATCATCCGTCAGCGCCGCTTTATTTTTATGGGATTATTAGAGCACTTAGTCTGAGGCTAATCTGTTCTCTCTGTAATTCGGCCGACCCACCGCTCTCAGATCAGAGGCCTCGGGTTCGAGCCTCCGCCCTCATTCATATTCAAGGGTCCGGGTGGAGGACGTTAAACAGACGGCCAGTGAGCGCGGCCGGCTGCTATATCCGGATGCGTCGACATCGTTTTCCCGGCGTTCCGTGATGTGGAGGATCCCCCCCCCCCCCCCGTCTCCTACTACTAGTAGTACTGTATCCTATCCCGTCTCCATCCGTGTTTATACAGGGAGCCCATCTTCCCCTGACCATGTGATTGGACTTCTTCAGCTGGCGTCTCCTGCTTCAGTTCAGCCACCGCCCTCTGCTTGCCCCCTCATGGGCGGAGCCATGCGTTCCTAGCTGGAGAACATGCTTCCTTCATTGCATCGTATGCGTAAGAACCTCAGATCGAATGCTCATGTACGTGTTCTCCACCCGTCCCTCATGGGAACATCTGACTCCCTTTTAGAATGTCCAAGAAATGGGGGGCGGAGCCATGCATCCCTATTGGAGAGCATGTCTGCGAAGCCCGCAGGCGTCTTCATGGCGCTGTCACATAGTGTGTCCCTCCCCCCTCAGTGGGCGGAGCCACTCAACCCCACCGTGGAAAGTCCTGAGCACAATTCCATCGCAGTCGCGTGGGTCATCGTCGGATGCTCAGCACAGCGGCGGTCGGTCTTCCCCCACACCGTCCCCTCATGCCGAGAGAGTGCGATCCCCGCTCGAGAACGTCCATAGTTCCGTCGTCACGGGTTACTGAGCCGATGTCCGTCCATCGCGCCGTCACTCGAGCGTCCCACGTACATGTAAAGCCACTCGGCGATGGGCTGGGCGGCTCGTTAGCACGCTTATTACTTAAGAGTGATCGACGGCCGGTGTTTAGCAGGCTGTCGGCGAGCAGATGCAGCGGGTGACTAATGGACACGCGCCACCCATCATCCTCCCAAATTAAAAAAAAGCGTCCCGATGAGCGGCCGGCTCCGACGTGGCTCGGAAGACAAACCGGCGGCCGGGGAAGCCGGCATCAATCCGAACCCGGGTCGTATTTTAAGCGGGCGCTCTGACGAGACGCGCCGGACGTTAATGCGTACGATAAAACATGGTTATTGACGCGCCGGACGGATTCGCCGTCCCACGTCCCACCCATCACGGGCGCCGGGACGCCGGAGTCATTGTGGGCATAAAGACACGCTTGTTAGGCCAAGCGCCGGGACTTTAATCACCGCCATATGTCCCACCTGCGTCCTCGCTGGCGAGTCGGAACACTTCCTCGGCCGCCGTTCCTCCCGCGCTGGCAGCGTTTATTAAAGGTCAGAATGTAATACTTCACTGATGAAATATTTACACAAGGGCAATAAATCACGGGCTGCACAGAGTAATGAAAAGGCAGCCGGCTGGTGTGCAGACATTTTCCTACCCCCCCCCCCCCCCCCCCCCGCCTCCCCCTCCCCCCGCCCCCAAACCCCCATCCCCCCCCGTAGTGCGGTGTAGAACCTCCCTCCCGAATCCCTCTGCTTCTAGTTTATTCATCGCATCGAGGCGATGGCTCCGTCCGTGTTGTTAGAACTCTGACCTTGAGGCTGATTATCTCGTCATCGTCTGAATTACGGCTCGTTTGGAGAAATGGCCGTTAATTATTTGCGTTTTCCTGCAATAATGCGCCGGGCATCTGCGGCTCATGGAGTCCTGTGTGTGACGTACACACTTTCATGACAATGTCCTCACACCGTCCTCACACTAGTGCGCTGGGTTTTGTGCACTGCTGCAGGTTGATGACCCATCATCCGGCCCCCCTCATTTATTTAAAGTCTGAAACACAGGACGAGGTACACATGGTGATGGCGAGGTCAAGAAAGGTGGGTCCAGGGGGCTGGTTTCAGGGCGCTGGGTCCAGGGGGCTGGTTCCATGAGGGTGGGTCCAGGGGACTGGTTTTATGACTGGTTTCGGAAGGGTGGGCCAAGGGGGCTGATTCCATGAGGGTGGGTCCAGGGGACTGGTTTTATGACTGGTTTCGGAAGGGTGGGCCAAGGGGGCTGATTCCAGGAGTGTGGGTTCAGAAGGGTAGGTCCAGGGGGCTGGTTTCAGGAGTGTGGGTCCAGGGGGCTGGTTTCAGGAGTGTGGGTTCAGAAGGGTGGGTCCAGGGGGCTGGTTTCAGGAGTGTGGGTTCAGAAGGGTAGGTCCAGGGGGCTGGTTTCAGGAGTGTGGGTTCAGAAGGGTGGGTCCAGGAGGCTGGTTTCAGAAGTGTGGGTCCAGGGGACTAGTTTCAGGTCGGTGGGTTCGGAAAGGTGGGCCAAAAGTGCTGGGTCCGGGAGTGTGGGTTCAGGGGGGTGGGTCCAGGAGGCTGGTTTCAGGAGTGTGGGTACAGGAGGGTGGGTCCAGGGGACTAGTTTCAGGTCGGTGGGTTTGGAAGGGTGGGCCAAAAGGGCTGGGTCCGGGAGTGTGGGTTCAGGGGGGTGGGTCCAGGGGGGTGATTTCAGGAGTGTGGGTTCAGAAGGGTGGGTCCAGGGGGCTGATTTCAGGAGTGTGGGTCCAGGAGGCTGGTTTCAGTAGTGTGGGTACAGGGGGGTGGGTCCAGGAGGCTGGTTTCAGGAGTGTGGGTCCAGGGGACTAGTTTCAGGTCGGTGGGTTCGGAAGGGTGGGCCAAAAGGGCTGGGTCCGGGAGTGTGGGTTCAGGGGGGTGGGTCCAGGGGGGTGATTTAAGGAGTGTGGGTTCAGAAGGGTGGGTCCAGGGGGCTGATTTCAGGAGTGTGGGTCCAGGAGGCTGGTTTCAGTAGTGTGGGTACAGGGGGGTGGGTCCAGGAGGCTGGTTTCAGTAGTGTGGGTACAGGGGGGGTGGGTCCAGGAGGCTGGTTTCAGGAGGGTGGGTCCAGGGGACTAGTTTCAGGTCGGTGGGTTCGGAAGGGGTTTCGGGCGGTGGGCCAAAAGGGCTGGGTCCGGGAGTGTGGGTTCAGGGGGGTGGGTCCAGGAGGCTGGTTTCAGGAGTGTGGGTTCAGGGGGGTGGGTCCAGGAGGCTGGTTTCAGGAGTGTGGGTTCAGAAGGGTGGGTCCAGGAGGCTGGTTTCAGGCGTGTGGGTTCAGGGGGGGTGAGTCCAGGAGGCTGGTTTCAGGCGTGTGGGTTCAGGGGGGGGTGAGTCCAGGGGGCTGGTTTCAGGCGTGTGGGTTCAGGGGGTGGGTTCAGGAGGCTGGTTTTCAGGCGTGTGGGTTCAGGGGGGTGGGTTCAGGAGGCTGGTTTCAGGAGTGTGGGTTCAGAAGGGTGGGTCCAGGAGGTTGGTTTCAGGCGTGTGGGTTCAGGGGGGGTGAGTCCAGGAGGCTGGTTTCAGGCGTGTGGGTTCAGGGGGGTGGGTTCAGGAGGCTGGTTTCAGGCGTGTGGGTTCAGGGGGGGTGAGTCCAGGGGGCTGGTTTCAGGAGTGTGGGTTCAGGGGGCTGGTTTCAGGAGTGTGGGTTCAGGGGGCTGGTTTCAGGAGTGTGGGTTCAGGGGGCTGGTTTCAGGAGTGTGGGTTCAGGAGGCTGGTTTCAGGAGTGTGGGTTCAGGGGGGTGGGTCCAAGGGGCTGGTTCCAAGAGGGTAGGCCCAGGGGGCTGGTTTTATGATGATGGGTTCGGAAGGGTGGTCCAAGGGGGCTGGTTTCAGGAGTGTGGGTTCAGGAGGGTGGGTCCAGGAGGCTGGGTATCATCATGATGCACCCCTGGAGCAATGGGGGTCTTGTGGACCCAGATTTGGAACAGTGGAAAGGGTGAGCCATGACACCGCACCCCTCAGATTGGTAGCCCGTCACCCCTAACCACTTTCACACCACTTAATAGGAGTTCTGAAGCCTATCCCAGCTATTCCCCTCATCAGTGCATCATAGCCGATGTTTGAATCTAAAGGGTGGACCACATACTTTTGGGAACCTGCTGTTATTATGTAAACTGTGAAGCTTCTGTTCTGCGTCTCGATCGAATGCGTCAGGGGGTGGATCCTATCCCGGTTGTTTGAAATGTAATTACGCCGCACGCTGAATTCGGCCCGTGTCTCCACCTCCGTGTATAACGCTGACCCCCTTTGAAGTTCCTGATGGTACTCCCTCTGTGCCGAGCCGACTTAAACCCGGAGTCAGGTTCTAAGAAGGGGTGGAACCGGTTGAACATCACCAGGGTCTTGTTCACCCCAGCGCATTAAGAATCAGAACTCCGAAGTTCCCGCCTTCTGACTGGAGCGCTCGGTCACTAAGGGGGTTCACGTTCCGAACCACAGAAAACATTTATTTAAACAGAAGTCGGCACGGTGAGTACATCGTGTGGGTTTTCTACAGGTCTCCGTGGTTTCCTTCCGCAGTCCACTATCATGGATTCAGGGTAAATTGCCCCATCTAAATTGCCACAGTCCACGACCCCCCCCCCCCCCCCACAGTCCACAATCATGGATTCAGGGTAAATTGCCCCTATCTAAATTGCCCCTATTTAATGTGTATGTGAGTGCGCCCAATGATGGATTGGCACCCTGTTCTGGGTGTATCTGCCCAGCACACGAACTGTCCACACGTAGACAGGCATGGTGAGGGGGGGGGTGGTGGCTTCTGGGCAATTTACATCAACCAATTCACCTTGAATCCAAGATGGAAACACCACTGCACCACCGTGCCGCTCTACTTTTAATGAATAATTTTCTGTGGGGTGTTAGATCTGTATTAAAAGATTAGACGGTATTTATTTAAACGTGCGCCGTAACACTACCCCCCCCCCCCCCCCCCCCTCCACAGTCCACAATCATGGATTCAGGGTAAATTGCCCCATCTAAATTGCCCCTATTTAATGTGTATGTGAATGTGCCCAGTGTGTATCTGCCCAGCACACGAACTGTCCACACGTAGACAGGCATGGGGAGGGGGGGGGGGTCTTCTGGGCAATTTACAGCAGCCAATTCACCTTGAATCCAAGATGGAAACACCACTGCACCACCGTGCCGCTCTACTTTTAATGAATAATTATCTGTGGGGTGTTAGATCTGTATTGAAAGATTAGACGGTATTTATTTAAACGTGCGCCGTAACTTTCCATAAACCCCCCCCCCCCAATTCCCGCCGTCTCCGTGACCCTGGACCGTCCTGAAGCTTGTCCTGCCGTTCTCCCGTTCCAGATCGAAGACGCCGGGTTTTCTCTCAACCACCCGAACCAGTACTTCACGGAGAGTCAGAGGCTGCTCGGCGGAGGCCGAGAGGTCAAGAAGGAGGCCGAGGCGCCGCAGCGGGGAGCGGACGGCGCGGCCGTTGCCGTTACCGCGCCCGGCGCCCCTTCCTCCCAGCAGCGCGCCGGCACGCGGGCCCTGGACGAACTGGGGGACCTGGACTCGTACTTTCAGGATGAGTAACAGCAACAAAAAATAATAAAAAATAACTCCAGCCGCTGTGTCGCTTCCCGGCGCATTGAATCGTTTTCGGCAGGAATCGGAACTCCGAACCTTTTTTTTTTTTTTTTTTTTTTTTTTTTTTTTTGTATGAATGTTTTTAATTCACGTTGAAATAAATAAAATCTGAATAATGAACTATAAAACCTTTTAACCTTCATTTGAGCCAAAGTTCTCTGTATTTAATTTCATGGTTTTTATTTACAGTGTTGAAGGGAAGATCCGTTTGGGCGGAACGGTGGTTTAGCATGTTCTCCTCTCAGCGCTGGGGATTCCCGGTTTGAACCCCCATCTGGGTGGAGTTTCCATGTTCTCCCCGTGTCCACATAGGTTTCCTCCGGGTTCTCCGCATTCCTCCCACAGTCCAAAGACATGGATTTAAGGTGAATCAGCTGCTCTATATTGCCCCTATACTCTGTGTGTCCCCGGGCCCAGTAGAGTGTGAGGGTTTGTGTCAGGAAGGGCAACGGCGTAAAACAATCGTAATGAGGATTAGGCGCAAAAGGCCCCTAATCCTCATTACGCTGGGGGTTCTATATTTCTATCGCAACACTTGTAATTCGCATCAGTTTTTTTTTTTAACGCAGTGACCTGCATCGCAGTTCCGATTCTTAAAGGTGGACCACATGGGGAACCTGAAAATGATGATCAGAACAAAAAAATAAACATAAGAAATGCCTGGAAAGAACGAGCGGAGGGTCAAGTCATGTTCTAGATGAAGGTCAGGCGTGAAATTCATTAAAATGCTAATGAGTCTGTTTATGCAGAAAACACCGACAGTGCACCGCTCTGTGTGTGTGTGTGTGTGTGTGTGTGTGTGTGTGTGTGTGTGTGCGCGCGCGCTTATACGTATAAAAAAATACACGCCCTGCAGTCGTATACTAAATTTAAACTTTGTACAAAGACATAAATGACACATTTAAGCTCCAATGTGAACATTTAAATACGACATGCAGCACGTCCTCTGATCTCACGGCTTTAAACTTCAATTAACAACCGATTTAAAAATCGAGTTTATATAAAACTAATTAAGCGATTGGACATCATGTCCTCCACTTACCATATAGATGGACTTTGTAGTTTTATAATTACAGTCTGTAGTCCATCTGTGTTCTGTGTTGTTGTTAGTCCCCTGTTGGTTCTCTGTTGGTCAGGAGCATCACAGAACGGGTGTCATTTGGGTGGTGGACTCCGGTCTTTAGTTAAATCTGATTGGCTGAGCCGTTTGTCCATCATGAGCCGTTTGACACATTCGTATTAATGTGTGATATACAATACATCAGGGCGACACGGTGGCTTAGTGTTTAGCATGTTCTCCTCAGTGCTGGGGATTCCCGGTTCGTATCCCAATCTGGGTGGAGTTTGCATGTGCTCCCCGTGTCCGCATGGGTTTCCTCCGGGTTCTCCGGTTTCCTCCCACAGTCCAAAAACATGGATCAAGGTCAATTGGATTCTACAAAAATAGAATGTGTGTGTGTCCAGCGATAGATTGGCGTCCTGTCCTGGGTCTATCTGCCCAGCGCCTGAAACGTTCTCCCCTGGATGGACATGGTGAACCCCCCCCCCCCCCCCGTGCGACCCTAATAGAGGATAAAGCGGAAGATGATGGATGAATAGAATACATTATTTTCCCACTGTTTTTTATTAACGTAATTTGGCCACTAGGTGGCAGTATTTGTTAGAGAAGCCTGAGAAATCCAGCTAGAAGATATGATTTTGTTTTGTTTAAACACATTCATTATTATAATGTGTTTGTTGGCGGCACGGTGGCTTAGTGGTTTAGCACGTTCGCCTCTCAGCACTAAGGATTCCCGGTTCGAATCCCCATCTTGGTGGAGTTTCCATGTTCTCCCCGTGTCCGCGTGGGTTTCCTCCGGGTTCTCCGGTTTCCTCCCACAGTCCAAAAAACATGGATCAAGTCAATTGAATTCTCCAAAATTGCCCCATATAGAGTGTGTCTGTGTGAGTGAGTGTGTGCCCAGCGATGGATTGGCGCCCTGTCCTGGGTCTATCTGCCCAGCGCCCGAGACGTTCTCCCCTGGATGGGCATGGGGAACCCCACCGCGACCCTAATAGAGGATAAAGCGGGAAATAATGAATGAATGTGTTTGTTAAGGGTTTTATTAAAGTAATGGGTTGTGTATTATTGTGAATAAATCACGGGGACTACACACCGGGACTCAGAACACCTCTCTATGGGGTTTAATCCCAAAAATACACAACCTCGAGTTTTGACCGTGACCTGCTTTATTGTCAATTCTGCTCTGACACTGCTGGGATAGGACTAATGCACCGACCAAATAAGCCCTGCTCTGTGGTGGAACTAATGGGGTTCTGACCATTAGAGGACCGAGAACCCAGTATGTCCTGTAGAATGTCCATCTACATGCTGAGTTGCAGTGTGTTTATGTAACTCGGTTCTGTCCGCCGTTGAAGTGATGGGTTCTCCGCGTTCTGAGTATAATCTCAAAGCTGTCTCGCGTCTCCGCCGAAGATTACGGCGACAGTAAGTTCCTAAGCCTCGCCCGAAATAGCACGGGAATAAATGTGTGCCTTTAAATTCTCTTTGTACGGCTTGACGGCAACGATACGGCGCTCAAGGACGTTCCGCAGGAAACCGAGTTGCACGGGTCTCCAGAGCGCCGCGCCGCGCCGTCCTCCTCGCGAGCTCATCTCAGGCCTAAATCCTCCAAATCCCTTAAACCTTCCCGCGGTGCGCGAGGAACAAAGCAGGGGGCGCCGCCGCAGCGTCTGATAGACCTCTGCTTCGTCTGTCATTTATTTATTAATTTATTGATTTATCTGAATGTCAGCTCGCTGTTTTCTGATTGTAAACGTCTTTCAGAACGTTCCGTCGTTTTAGACGTTCTGCTGTAAATGTGTCTATTTAAATTTGCCCTTTGTCTGATGATAAACCTCCAGCATGTCTGCTTTACTCTCTCATCCACTCTCTCTCTCTCCCTCCTTCTTTCTCTCTTTTATTCCCTCTCTCCCTCTCTTTCTTTCTCCCTCTCTCTCTTTTTCTCTCTCTTTTTCTCTCCCTCTCTCATCCACTCTCTCTCTCTCCCCTTCTATCTCTCTCTCTCCCCCCTTCTCTCTGTCTTTCTCTCCCTCTCTCATCCACTCTCTCCCTCTCTTTCTTTCTCTATCTCTCTCTCTCCCCTTCTCTTTTTCTCTCCCTTTCTCATCCACTCTCTCTCTCTCTCCCCTTCTCTCTCTCTTTCTCTCTCTCTCTCTCTCTCTCTCTCTTCCTTCTCTCTAACTTTCCCTTTTTCTCTCTCTGTCTCTCTCTCTCTCTCCCCTTCTCTCTGTCTTTCTCTCTCTTCCCTTCTCTCTCTCTCTCTCTCTTTCTTCTCTCTAACTTTCTCTTTCTCCCTCTCTCTCTCAACCTTTCTCTTTCCCTCTCTCTCTCTATCTCTCTCTCCCCTTCTCTTTCTCTCTCTCTCTATCTCTCTCTCCCCTTCTCTTTCTCTCTCTCTCTTTCTATCTCTCTTCCCTTCTTGCTCTCTCTCTCCCCTTCTCTCATCCACTCTCCCCCTCTCTCTCTCTTTCTCTCGCTCTCTTTCTCTCTCTCCCTCTCTCATCCACTCTCCCCCTCTCTCTCTCTTTCTCTTGCTCTCTTTCTCTCTCTCCCTCTCTCATCCACTCTCCCCCTCTCTCTCTCTTTCTCTCGCTCTCTTTCTCTCTCTCCCTCTCTCATCCACTCTCTCTTTCTCTCCCTCTCTCTCTCTCATCCACTATCTTTCTCTCTCTCTCTCTCTCTCATCCACTCTCTCTTTCTCTCCCTCTCTCTCTCTCTCATCCACTATCTTTCTCTCTCTCTCTCTCTCATCCACTCTCTCTCTCTCTCTCTCTCTCTCTTTTGTTCGCCCTTCCACTCACTGTGTTTAAAAGACATGCTGGTTTTGCTAAATATAGAGGCAATTAGAGACTCTGTGGTTTCGGACCTGCATTATGGATTCAAATGCCCCCCCCCCCCCATTTGACCCCTTGCCTTTGCCCCCCATGAAGGAAAAGACAATTAATAGTTCTGTTAAGAACCACATGAGAACCACAGCTTTTAAATATGTATAGAGTTATAGCTCAGCTCTCTCTCTATATATATAACACACACACACACACACACCTAAATGAGGGGATGCCACCACAGTGTGTGTGTGTGTGTGTGTGTGTGTGTGTGAGACTTTTGGATTCACCATAATCCAGATTACGGTGATTCCGTTTGGCGGTGGTGGTGGCAGTTGGTTTCTGAGCTGTGCCCATCGGCATGTTTTGGGACGGTGGTAGGGAACCGGAGAACCGAGGTAAACCCACTCGGACACAGCCGGGACCTTTGGACTGGGATTCGAACCCGGGACTTCCTTGCAGTGAGCCGCCTGCAACGGCAGTAATCCTCACTTTTTATGATGTCATAATGACATCATGGGCGGCACGGTGGCTTAGTGGTTTAGCATGTTCTCCTCTCAGCGCTAGGGATTCCCGGTTCGAATCCCCATCTGGGTGGAGTTTCCATGTTCTCCCCGTGTCCGCATGGGTTTCCTCCGGGTTCTCCGGTTTCCTCCCACAGTCCAAAAACATGGATCAAGTCAATTGAGTTCTCCAAATTGCCCCATATAGAGTGTGTCTGTGTGAGTGAGTGTGTGTCTAGTGATAGATTGGCGCCCTGTCCTGGGTGTATCTTCCCAGCGCCCGAAATGTTCTCCCCTGGATGGGCATGGGGAACCCCCCCCCGCGACCCTAATAGAGGATAAAGCGGGAGATAATGAATGAATGAATAATGACATCATAACCTTATAGTGGGGTCGTGTGAGGTCATGGGGTGGGTGCTGGGTTACCAGTCTGAAGGTTTGGGGTTCGAATCCCAACGTCACTAAAGTGGGGAACATGCTTATTAAGCCTTATTGCTCCAGAGGGGGCAGCATCACAGCCGACCCTTTGTTCTGACCCAAATCATCTGCCCTACCTACCCCACCCCCCCCCCCCCCCTCAAATATACAACGTGCTCGTTATTTATCTTAAGATAAATAATCACATGATCTCTCTGGACTTTCGTAAAACTCTGTCCTTATTTAGAACGTCTGGTCGCCCCGCCGACGTCCCCTGACGAGCCGGTCCGGTTCTCCACGCAGAACCCGTTACAGCTGGGGATTTTGGGTGGCCGACGTCAAAGCCGGCGTGACCTTTCGAAGCGAGGAAATCGATCTAATCTGTCTGCTGATCTCGAGGCTCTGCGAGCGGATCTGATCATCTGCTTTTATGGTTCTAGATTCGGACCGAGCCTTAACACGAGTGAGGGATTAGGATTAGGACCGAGGGCCGAAATGTCACAGTCGTGGGGGACATGGCAACCCGGCCCGGTGTGCTGGACTCCAGATGAAATGCTGTAATCTCCAGATTTAGGCGCAGTTCACCTTTAATTAACCTTAACGATGACGAGCCTTTCACTTAATGAACTCGCATTTAATTATAAACATTATTAATGAGCAGATACACTCACACACACACTGTATAGGGGCAATATAGAGCAGCCAATTCACCTTGAATCCCTGTTTTTAGACCCACACGGACACAGGGGGAACATGGAAACTCCACCCAGATCAGGATTCGAACCGGGCTCCCCAGCGCTGAAGTGGAGAACATGCTAACCACTACACCCCCGCTGCACCTCTTCTATTTAATCCTCAACTAGGGTCATTGGGGGGGGGGGGGCTGTGGGAGGAAACCGGAGAACCCGGAGGAAACCCACGCGGACATGGGGAGAACATGGAGATTCCACCCAGATGGGGATTCGAACCGGGAATCCCTAGCGCTGAGAGGTGGAGGTGGTTCTTACGCGTTCCTCACCATCGCAGTTTTGGTTTCTCCCTGCTTTATTTCAGAGGGGTGGGGGGTGGGGGTTCCCCATGCCCATCCAGAGGAGAACGTTTTGGGCGCTGGGCAGATACACCCAGGACAGGACGCCAATCTATCGCTGGACACACACTCACTCACACAGACACACACTCTATATGGGGCAATGTGGAGAATTCAGTTGACCTTGAATCCATGTTTTTTGGACTGTGGGAGGAAACCGGAGAACCCAGAGGAAACCCACGTGGACACGGGGAGAACATGGAAACTCCACCCAGATTGGAATTCGGGGGGGGCGGGGGGCAACTCTATATGGGGTAATTTGGAGAACTCAATTGACCTTGATCCATGTTTTTGGACTGTAGGAAAAAACCGGAGAACCCAGAGGAAACCCACACAGACACGGGGAGAACATGGGAACTCCACCCAGATCGGGATTTGAACTGGGATTCGGGGGGGGGGGGGGGCGACTCTATATGAGGCAATATGGAGAACTCAATTGACCTTGAATCCATGTTTTTTGGA
>JAFMOC010000090.1:1412500-1437500 GCA_019802505.1 Corydoras sp. C115 | reverse complement strand
AGGACACCGCATGGTTCTTTAATGCACCGTGGGTTCTTTTATATGTTCTAAGCCGGCCTCGTCTCTATTGTCCATCAGTCGGGGAGGGGGAGGGGGGGCATTAGTGTTCATAAAGCCTTCTGTATGATTTATTGTTCGGCGGGAGGATTGAAGTAATGAAGTGTGGGCTGTACGTTTATGTGGAATAACAGAAAAACATAATCATAATAAAATAAAAAATATAATAATATAATAATAATAATAATAATGAGTTGGATTCAGGGCGGCACGGTGGCTTAGTGGTTTAGCACGTTCGCCTCTCAGCGCTAGGGATTCCCGGTTCGAATCCCCATCTGGGTGGAGTTTCCATGTTCTCCCCGTGTCTGCGTGGGTTTCCTCCGGGTTCTCCGGTTTCCTCCCACAGTCCAAAAACATGGATCAAGCCAATTGAATTCTCAAAAAAAATTGCCCCATATAGAGTGTGTATGTGTGAGTGAGTGTGTGCCCAGCGATAGATTGGCGCCCTGTCCTGGGTCTATCTGCCCAGCGCCCGAGACGTTCTCCCCTGGATGGGCATGGGGAACCCCACCGCGACCCTAATAGAGGATAAAGCGGGAGATAATGAATGAATGAGTTGGATTCATAAAGCACCTTTCTGAAACCCCAAATTAAATAAATAAATAATAACAAATCAAAATAAATCCGGGGGTTGTGAACCACCTGGTTTGGTGAGCGGACGACGGCGATTAACATGAATGTCAGCGGTATCATAATCTGCAGATTTTAATTCCCCAATGGGGGCCATACAGTGGTGTGGTGTTTAGCATGTTCTCCTCTCAGCACTGGAGATCCAGGTTTGAATCCCAATCTGGGTGGAGTTTCCATGTTCTCCACGTGGGTTTCCTCATTGCCCCATATAGCGTGTGTCTGTGTGAGTGAGGTCCTGTATGTGAAACAAACTGAGGGCAAATAATACGTAGTACCAGGAACGGGACGTCAGCAGTATTGGCGGCCGTTTTGGTGGTGTCAATGGTGGTGGTGTTAACAGTGTTGGTATTAGTGGTGTCAATGGTGGTGGTGTTGATGGTAGGGGCGGAAGTGTTGGTGGTGTCAATGGTGTTGGTGTTAATGGTGTTGATGGTATGGGCGGCAGTTTTGGTGGTGTTAACAGTGTTGGTATTAGTGGTGTCAATGGTGGTGGTGTTTATGGTGTTGATGGTAGGGGTGGCAGTGTTGGTGGTTTTAACAGTGTTGGTATTAGTGGTGTCAATGGTGGTCGTGTTAATTGTGGTGGTGTTAATGGTGTTGATGGTAGGAGTGGCAGTGTTGGTTTTAACAGTGTTGGTATTAGTGGTGTCAATGGTGGTGGTGTTAATGGTGTCGATGGTAGGGGCGGCAGTGTTGGTATTAGTGGTGTCAATGGTGGTGGTGTTAATGGTGGTGGTGTTAATGGTGTTGATGGTATGGGCGGTAGTGTTGGTGGTGTCAATGGTGGTGGTGTTAACAGTGTTGATGATAGGGGTGGCAGGGTTGGTGGTGTTAACAGTGTTGATGATAGGGGCGGCAGGGTTGGTGGTGTTAACAGTGTTGATGATAGGGGCGGCAGGGTTGGTGGTGTTAACAGTGTTGATGATAGGGGCGGCAGGGTTGGTGGTGTTAACAGTGTTGATGATAGGGGCGGCAGGGTTGGTGGTGTTAACAGTGTTGATGATAGGGGTGGCAGGGTTGGTGGTGTTAACAGTGTTGATGATAGGGGCGGCAGGGTTGGTGGTGTTAACAGTGTTGATGATAGGGGTGGCAGGGTTGGTGGTGTTAACAGTGTTGATGATAGGGGTGGCAGGGTTGGTGGTGTTAACAGTGTTGATGATAGGGGCGGCAGGGTTGGTGGTGTTAACAGTGTTGATGATAGGGGCGGCAGGGTTGGTGGTGTTAACAGTGTTGATGATAGGGGCGGGAGGGTTGGTGGTGTTAATGGTGTTGGTGGTGTCAATGGCAGAAACGTTCTGCAGGACCGCAGAGCCACCGGTCCAAAAGAAGTCCCGGTTCCGTTGGTTAAATTCTGTTCGCGTTTGGTCAAGAGAATATAAATTGGAATGCGTTAATCGTCGCGCTAATCCCGCGTTTTTCCAACGCAATCCGAATCCGGCAGCTGTTTGAACCGACATGGAAATTATTTGGCTTTAATCTGTTCTCTCCTCTGAGAACAATCAGCCAGCCCCCGCCCTCCACCCGGCGCAGACAGTTCCATTTTTAAAGCAGAAATAAACATTTCCTCTCCTGAGCTACTCGTAAGATTAAGCGCAGCGTTATTCGCCGTTCTGGGATGGTCTTTATCCGCGGAGGCGCTCGCGTGTTCCCCACCACGCCGTTCTCGTCATGCTCAGAGAGAGTCGGCTAATGAAGTCGGAATCCGGCGAGGTCAAACTCATTTCGGCGGCTCCTCGCCGGCCCGTGGAAATTTTTACGGATGATTAATTTCTTCACTCGTGGATCCAGCATCTGAGCGTCTACACCTTCACAGCAACATTCTCCTGCCGTGATGCGTGGCTCCGCCCACATGCCAGGGGTCGGCCGAGAATGTCAGCGGCCGTGCCAGAGTGCATGACGTGAGAGAGCAACAGAACCTGAGAAGGACGTGGAGATAAGCGCGCGCCAGAGTTCTGCGTACCTGCTGCTTCTGCATTGATGTAGGTGAAGGTGGAGGTGGAGGTGGAGGGGCGGAACTCGCCTCAATCCAGCACGACAACGGGCAGCGTGGCAGAGGCGTGAGCAAACGGAGGCTGCTCAAGGTCAAACTGAGGGCAAATAATAAGTACCAGCAATGAAACGCCGGCAGTATTGAGGACAGTGTTGGTGGTGTCAGTGGTGGTGTTGATGTTAATGGTGGTGGCAGCAGTGTTGGTGGTGGCGGGGGCAGCGTTGGTGTTAATAGTGTTGACTGTGGTATTGGTGGTGTTTGCGTGGTGTCAATGGTGGTGGTGATGTTATTGGTGGTGGCAGCTGTGGTGTTAATGGTGTTGATGGTAGGGGCGGCAGTGTTGGTGGTGTTAACAGTGTTGGTGTAGTTGTTGGCAGAGGTATTGGTGGTGGTGGTGTTAATAGTTGTGATGTGAATTGTGGTGTCAGCAGTGTTGGTGGTGTTGATGGTGTTAATGGTAGGGGTGGCGGTATTGGTGGTGTTGATGGTGTTGGTGTCGCTGGTGGTGTTTGCAGCGGTGGTGTTAATAGTGTTGGCGGTGGTATTGGTGGTGTGGATGGTGTTGGTGGTGTTTGTGGCAGTGGTGTTGATGGTGTTTATAGTGTTGGCAGAGGAATTGGTGGTGTCAATGGTGTTGGTGTCATTGGTGCTGTTTGTGGCAGTGGTATTGGTGGTGTCGATGGTGGTGGTTCTTATCATGTCCCGCCATGTATCCTTTGGTCTGATGCTCAGTCTGTCTCACTGAGCGTCTCACCGAGCGTCTCACTGAGCGTCTCACTGAGCGTCTCACCGAGCGTCTCACCGGGTGTCTCACTGAGCGTTCCCTGAGCGTCTCACCGGGTGTCTCACTGAGCGTCTCCCTGAGCATCTCACCGTATGTCTCACCGAGCGTCTCAATGAGCGTCTCACTGAGCGTCTCACCGGGCGTCTCACTGAGCGTCTCACCGGGCGTCTCACCGGGCGTCTCACCGAGCGTCTCACTGAGCGTCTCACCGGGCGTCTCACTGAGCGTCTCACCGGGCGTCTCACTGAGCGTCTCCCTGAGCGTCTCACTGAGCGTCTCACCGGGCGTCTCACTGAGCGTCTCCCTGAGCGTCACACCGTGCGTCTCACTGAGCGTCTCACCGTGTGTCTCACCGAGCGTCTCCCTGTTGGTTCTGCAGCCCCAATAATGCTCTAAAACAGAGAGCTCTTGCTTCGAGGCCGTCAGCAGATGATGGATGGATTACTGAAGCCACTCAGAGAAATCCATTTTCAGGCTGAAGTTGGGAACCATGTGATCTGAGTTGCCCCAAACCGAGAGGGAATAACCTTTAGTGTTTACAGCCACGTGTCCAGATTACATGAGGTGTTTGCTCCAGCGAACACGAGGTGGGTGGATGATCACACCGCTGAGGGGGAATCAAAACCAATGATTCACTTCAAATCCCTCACCCGGTTCTACCGACACACCGCTGAGTAGGTGGAGGAACCCGAGCCGAGGACGTCGTCCCCCTCCAGCGGCTCGGCGTCTGCACCGATGCGCTGATCCTTTTCTCTTCACTTTGATTTGATACCGATATCAGAACCCGATTCCGAGAGCCTCTCTGGGGAACGCTTCTCCAGAAGGTGGGGGTTCTTCAGGGAATAATTTCGGAGGGAAAAAGGTGGAGGATTCCAGACGTAAACAGCCTCTTTTTAATGCACTGGCTGTTCCACCATGAGGCCGCGTACGCTGCCGTTTCGATGTGACTGACGGTGGAGAATTCACCCTACGGGTCAGAAGAGCTGTCGGAGAACATTCTCCACTCCTGGCACCGAGGTTCCCCCTGAGGCGCCGACGAAACACCTTAAATATAGCACACTTAGACCCTGAATGTCGTGTGACTAAGGACCGCTTGGGGACCGCTGCAGCTGGAGCGCCGTGTTCCGTCTTTATCTCGTTTAATATTGCATTTCAATAAAATATGCAACCAGCCGCTCTCTCGCGGAGACCGGCGCTTCGGTTCCGTGTTACACAAATCATGCTCGCACTCGCAAATGGGGCGCTTTTTCCCTCGATGGTTCAAGTTCTGTGTTTAAGTTCGTTAAAACTCACTTCATTTATTAATTATCCTTACATTAGGGCTTTTAGTTGGGGGTGGTGGATGATTCCCAGCAGAGACATTGATGTGGTGGTGGGGGTAGTGGTGGTGGTAGTGGCAGCGGTGGTTTTGGGGGTGTTGGTGTTGACATTGGCAGTGGTGGCAGCAGGGGTTTTTGAGGTGGTGGTGGAAATGTATAAGTGTTGGTGGTTGAGGTGGCTGCGACTGTGTCATGGTTTTGGTGGTGGTGGGGGTGTCGTGTTGACAGTGGTGGTAGTGGTTTTTGCGGTGTTGGTGGTAATGGTGTTAGTGTTGGTGGTTAAGATGGCTGCAACTGTGTTGGTGGTGGTGGTGGTGGTGGCTGTGGTGGTTGTGGTGGTGGGGGTGTTGGTGTTGACAGTGGTGGTGATGGCAGTGGTTTTTGAGGTGTTGGTGTTGGTGGTAAAGTTGTTAGTGTTGGTGGTTAAGGTGGCCAGGACTGTGTCGGTGGTGGTGGTGGTTTTGGGGTGTTGGTGTTGACAGTGGTGGTGGCAGAAGTGGTTTTTGAGGTGTTGGTGTTGTGGTAAAGTTGTTAGTGTTGGTGGTTAAGGTGGCCAGGACTGTGTCGGTGGTGGTGGCGGTTTTGGGGTGTTGGTGTTGACAATGGTGGTGGCAGCAGTGGTTTTTGAGGTGTTGGTGTTGTGGTAATGGTGTAAGTGTTGGTGGTTAAGGTGGCCAGGACCGTGTCGGTGGTGGTGGTGTTGGTGTTGACAGTGGTGGTGGTAGCAGTGGTTTTTGAGGTATTGGTGGTAAAGTTGTTAGTGTTGGTGGTTAAGGTGGCCAGGACTGTGTCGGTGGTGGTGGTGGTGGTGGTGGTGGCTGTGGTGGTTTTGGGGTGTTGGTGTTGACAGTGGTGGTGGCGGCAGCAGTGGTTTTTGAGGTGTTGGTATTGTGGTAAAGGTGTAAGTGTTGGTGGTTAAGGTGGCCAGTACTGTGTCGGTGGTGGTGGTGTTGGTGTTGACAGTGGTGGTGGTAGCAGTGGGTTTTGAGGTGTTGGTGTTGGTGGTAAAGGTGTAAGTGTTGGTGGTTAAGGTGGCCAGGACTGTGTCGGTGGTGGTGGTGTTGGTGTTGACAGTGGTGGTGGCAGCAGTGGTTTTTGAGGTGTTGAGTGTTGTGGTAAAGGTGTAAGTGTTGGTGGTTAAGATGGTCAGGAACTGTTCGATGGTGGTGTTGGTGGTGGTGGTGGCTGTGGTGGTTTTGGGGTGTTGGTGTTGACAGTGGTGGTGGCAGCAGTGGTTTTTGAGGTGTTGGTGTTGGTGGTAAAAGTGTAAGTGTTGGTGGTTAAGATGGTCAGGAACTGTTCGATGGTGGTGTTGGTGGTGGTGGTGGTGGCTGTGGTGGTTTTGGGGTGTTGGTGTTGACAATGGTGGTGGCAGCAGTGGTTTTTGAGGTGTTGGTGTTGTGGTAAAGGTGTAAGTGTTGGTGGTTAAGGTGGCCAGGACTGTGTCAGTGGTGGTGGTGGTGGTCAGCACTAAACACAGACTGTCCAGAACGCAGTGGACACACTGTCTGATCCCCACAGCGCCACCACCCTCAGTGTCATCACAGCGCTTAAAAGCATTCTCCACCCAAACCATCCTTGTTCTACGGGGTGGTCTCATGGGGTCCAGATCATAATGATAGGGAACATCAGAGTACGGACCACGGTCTGTAATCATAGTGGAATCGGGTTCGAGACCTATCCCGTTCACTCAGACAGCTGCAGAATCCGCTCAGTCCTGGTTCTACTTGCAGTCCCCCCCCCCCTCCCCAAGATTCTGACCGATTCCCACAAGTGGACCACAGAGACCAGATGCCCGGATGCATTACCGTTCCATTTGGCGGCGCCTCCCTCTGCGACCGCAGCGTTCTCCGGAGAGTCATGAGCGCGGTGGATCTCATTATTGGTATTAAACTCCTTACAGCCTTAGAGAACGACGGGGGGGGGGGATCACGGAACCACCGCCGACCTCAAACTCTCAGTGCCCGCTGTTTACCCGACCGCCGTCAGGGTGAAGGAACCATGGCATTAAAGACAGAACGAGCAGAACACGCACGTAAAAAATACATCCATCCATTATCCATTAGGGTCTCGGGGGTGTTCCCCATGCCCATTTGGGGGAGAACGTCTCGGGCGCTGGGCAGATACACCCAGGACAGGACGCCAATCTATCGCTGGGCACACACACACACACACACACACTCTATATGGGGCAATTTGGAGAATTCAATTGACTTGATCCATGTTTTTGGACTGTGGGAGGAAACCGGAGAATGCGGAGGAAACCCACACGGACATGGGGAGGAACATGGAAACTCCACCCAGATTGGCATTCAAACTGGGATTTTTCTACGGATAAATTTCCTATTGATACATTTTCTACAAAATTTTTTATTTAAGTCATTTAACATGGGCGGCACGGTGGCTTAGTGGTTTAGCATGTTCTCCTCTCAGCGCTAGGGATTCCCGGTTCGAATCCTCATCTGGGTGGAGTTTCCATGTTCTCCCCGTGTCCGCGTGGGTTTCCTCCGGGTTCTCTGGTTTTCTTCCACACTCCAAAATCATGGATTAAGTCAATTGAGTTCTCCAAATTGCCCCATATAGAGTGTGTCTGTGTGAGTGAGTGTGTGCCCAGTGATGGATTGGCGCCCTGTGCTGGGTGTATCTGCCCAGCGCCCGAGATGTTCTCCCCTGGATGGGCATGGGGAACCCCCCCGCGACCCTAATAGAGGATAAAGCGGGAGATAATGAATGTATGTATGTATGTATGTATGTGTGTGTGTGTGTGTGTGTGTGTGTGTGTGTGTGTGTGTGTTTCTGCTTTAGGACATACTGTGGCTCTGTGCAGGGTGTTTGTTAACTGAGTGCTGGGACAGGCTCCAGCATCCCGTCCTTCATCTGTAATTAAAATAAGCAGCTTGGACTGTGAGTTTTATTTATGGTTTAATTGTTTTCAGTTAATAGAATTTTACGGTTTATTTGTGCTTTTATATAAACGTGTCTGTTTCTATTCGTCGTTTTATTTTGATGAATAAGTCGCGGGTTGAGTGACGCGGAGTGGCGCTCGTGCACGTGAGGGGGGGGGGGCCAGGCGAGCAGGTGAGGCGATGTGAGTGCGGCGCCTGCGCGTTCGGGTTCGGATCTAAAAGGAAAGTCGGGACTCTGAGGGAAATGAAGCAGCAGAACATTTATAATACTCTATTTATTATTATTATTATTATTTTTATAATGAAGGACGCGCTGCAGGGGGCGCCTCACCTGCCTCCAGGCTCCGCCCCTCAGTCCGAATCAGCGTCCCAGTCCCTGTCCGGAGCTCGGTGACCTCAGTTCAGTCCGGTTCCTCACAGGAACGTTCTAAAGGTAGGACAGCTTCGGCTTACCGACACTTTCACAGTCAGTAGCGCAGTGATGCTGAACAACGAACGCGTTCTGACAAATAAATTAACATGACCTGACCACGTGGTCTATGAGCCTCATATTAAAGCTGCAGCTTAAGGTGCGCACCTCCTGTATTTATATATATATATACACATACAGCAGTAGAGATTTATTTTCATTTTAATATAGAGAGCAACATCTATATATATGTATGTGTGTATATGTATATTCATTCATTCATTATCTCCCGCTTTATCCTCTATTAGGGTCGCGGTGGGGTTCCCCATGCTCATCCAGGGGAGAACGTTTCGGGCGCTGGGCAGATACACCCAGGACAGGACGCCAATCCATCACTGGGCACACACTCACTCACACAGACACACTCTATATGGGGCAATTTGGAGAACTCCATTGACTTGATACATGTTTTTGGACTGTGGGAGGAAACCGGAGAACCCGGAGGAAACCCACGCAGACACGGGGAGAACATGGAAACTCCACCCAGATGGGGATTCGAACCGGGAATCCCTAGCGCTGAGAGGCGAACATGCTAAACCACTAAGCCACCGTGCCGCCTGTATATATATATAATATGTAATGTGTATATATATAATTGAGAGAATTGCCCCATATAGAGTGTGTGTGTGTGAGTGAGTGTGTGCCCAGTGATGGATTGGCGTCCTGTCCTGGGTGTATCTGCACAGCGCCTGAGACGTTCTCCCCTGGATGGGCATGGGGAACCCCCCCCCGCCACCCTAATAGAGGATGAAGTGGAAGATAATGGATGGATATATATATACACACACACACAACAGGAGAGATTTATTTATTTGCTTTATTTTTATTTTTTATTGATTTATTTTAATATAGAGAGCAAAATCTTTATAAATGTAGGTGTGTGTGTGTGGGGGGGGGGGACTTGATCATCCTCCTGGTTCCTCCTCTTGCATTGGAGGCTGAAAGGCGTGGAGATGGGACCGGGGAGGAGTGAGAGTCACCTGCTCTGCTGTAAACCAGGTCCTCAGGTCCTCAGCTGTCTGATGGGAGAGGCTCTGAGCCCCTGCCTCGCTCCAGCCAACTCCCCCCTGACGGCCGCCGCTAACAGACTCCATTTTTCATGACATCTGCTCCAGCGAGCAGCGAGGGCTTTAAATGGGACATTCCCCAGTCCTCCCAGCAACCGCTTCACAATGTCTGATGATGAGGACGATGATGTTAAAGGAAACAAGGTTTTTTTTTTCCTTTCTCAAGGACGATGACCTATTTTCCTGCCATGAATATATATATATATATATATATATATATATATATATATATATATATATATATATATATATATATATATATATATATATGTATGTATATGTATGTGTGTGTGTGTGTGTATATATATGTATATGTACATACATACATATATTTGTATGTATATATATATATATATACATATGTGTATGTATATATATATGTATGTATATATATATTCTCTATTCATGTATATATTTGTGTATGTGTAAATATATATATATATAAATATATTTATGGCAGGGCAGAGAAGGTCTTGACAAGAGATTTGTATGTTCTCCCCCATGTGCACTGATTTACAGACAACATGTACAGAGTGAAATGAGGATGCTAACTTTGCCCTTAGATGTGCGTTTTTGTGTGTGTGTGTGTGTGTGTGTGTGTGTGTGTCTTGTGATGGTCCTGTTTAGGGTGTGTTCACTGACCCCCCCCCCAGACACATTATGATAACGAACCAATGAATAAACAGCACTGTTGTTATAATTGTTCCGAGACAAGATAATAAAATAATGCCCCCCCCCCCCCCCCCGATCTAACCACGCCTGTGAGTTGCGCGTTGGCTGTCAGAGTGAATCTAATTTTGCAAAATGAGATGTTTGTGTAGCTCCGGAGGCAGAAGAGGAGCAACGGAACACGAGTGCAGGAGGAGTGGGGTAATTATTATTAAACACGGGCTTCGGTCCAGACGGCGCTCTGCAAACGCTGACTCTGAATGCGTTCCGTACGTTTACTACCAACCAGGGACAGACCCCCCACCCCACACCTGACACACACAAAGCTTTTTGAGTACTGCAAGGATGCCACGGTGCACAGAAGGGGGGCGCAATAATCCTCCCAAATCATATGAGGGACTTATTGCTACTGACGCTTCTTGCTTTTTGTCTTCTGCTTATTCCTGTACTAGAGTAGTGGTGTGGGGTGGGGGTGGGGGTGGGGGTTCCTCATGCCCATGCAGGGGTGAACGTTACGGGCGCTGGGCAAGGTCCAAGGTCCATCACTGGGCACACACTCTATACAGAGATGATTTAGATAGGGGCAATTTAGAGCATCCAATTGACCTCGAATCCATGTTTTTGGAATGTAGACGTGGGGAGAACATGGGAACTCCACCCATGTTAGGGTTCAAACCCGGATCCGGGTTCTCCGCTTTCCTCCCTCAGTCCAAAAACATGGATTAAAGGTGAATTGGTTACTCTAAATTGACTCTATAGTGTGTGAGTATAGAGATAATAAGATGTTCATTTGAGGTTCTATTTGTGTTCTTCGTGTTTTAATTTAAAATTCTTAGTGAAGCGTCAGGCGGCACGGTGGCTTAGTGGTTTAGCATGTTCTCCTCTCAGCGCTAGGGATGCTTAGTGGTTTAGCATGTTCTCCCCGTGTCCGCGTGGGTTTCCTCCGGGTTCTCCGGGTTTCCTCCCACAGTCAAAAAAACATGGATCAAGGTCAATTGAGTTCTCCAAATTGCCCCATATAGAGTGTGTCTGTGTGAGTGAGTGTCCAGTGATAGATTGGCGTCCTGTCCTGGGTCTATCTGCCCAGCGCCCGAAACGTTCTCCCCTGGATGGGTATGGGGACCCCCCCCCCCCCCCCGACCCTAATAGAGGATAAAGCGGAAGATAATGGATGGATAGTGAGGCGTCGGTGACATCATGTGTGCTGATGCAGATGTGTTCGTGTCCTCAGACTCATGATGATGTCATAAGAACAGATGTGCGCTAATCGACCTGTGCATCCGCAAACAGCCTCCATTGGTAATCGACTGTCATGGTCTGACTGAGCGCCTCAGACGGGACCAGCAGACAGAACGAGGGGGCGGGGGCGTCATTTTGTAATCAGCACCATGGACAGCCACATTCGGCATCCATCCACCCTTCAGCTTTATCCTACTAGGGTCACGGGGTGGGGGCAGATACACCCAGGACAGGGCGCCAATCTATCGCTGGGCACACACTCACTCACACAGACACACTCTATATGGGGCAATTTGGAGAACTCAACTGACCTATATTGAGTTAAACGTTCGCAGCTTGTTTGTTCGGATCCGCTCCATAATTTCGAGTCTGCGTTACACCCGAGCAGTTTCCCCTTTAAAGATTCTGAGCAACGACCAAAAAAGCTGATGGTTCGAGCCTTGGACGTTCCAAACTCCCAGAATTGGGTTGCTTAGCAACGTCCTTAACGCTCAGACTGTGTGATGTAATGCACCTGACACGCTGGAGAGTCTGAGAGTCTGCCTTTATGTTTGTGTATTATTATTCGCATCATCAGCATTCATGTTAATTGGAACTTTGGGTGGAACTTTGGAGGAATGCAATCTCACCTGTGTCTTTGTGTCCTTGCAGAACCTCAGGTGTGGAGGACGACGCGGGAGCTACGACGACACTGACGCTGTCTTAACCGAGACACCGGTTGGTTCTGATGAATCCTGAATCCTGAGTCTGGAGGTATTGTATCCAGGTCTTATGAGGAACCGCGGTTCTAACAGGTACGTTTGCACTGAACTAATGGTTTCCATGGTTCTACACCCCCGCCGTTTTAGTACGGTGGGGGTGCAGTTGTACATTGCTGACCACAGTGTGTAATGTGACGTGGTGGCGCTGCTGCGCCGCGCAGCTTCAGGGTTCTCAGTTTGGTTGAAGGTGGTTGGCGTGGAGTTTGATTTTGTGTTTGGAGTTAAAAGCATGTTCTCCTCAAATGTTCAACTTTCAGCCATTGATTTAAAACATGCAGATGAACTGATCATGACATTGTGTGTGTGTGTGTGTGTGTGTGTGTGTGTCTTTGTGTAGTATTGTGTGTCTGGTAATGTGTGTCTGTGTGTGTGTGTGTGTGTGTGTGTAGCTTTTTGTGTGTGTGTAGTATTGTGTTTCTAGTAATGTGTGTGTGTTGCATTTTGTGTGTGTTTAGTATTTTGTGTGTGTGTAGTATTTTGTGTTTGTGTTCGTAGTTTTGTGTGTATGTGTGGCATTTTGTGTGTTTTGCATTGTGTGTAAGTGTGTGTGTGTAGTATTGTGTGTGTGTGTGTGTGCTATTTTGTGTGTGTGTGTGTAGCATTTTGTGTTTGTGTGCATAGTATTGTTTGTGTGGATGTTTTGCTTTGTGTGTGTGTGTGTGTGTGTGTGTAGTATTGTTTCTAGTAATTTGTGTGTGTGTGTAGCATTTTGTGTGTGTAGTATTTTGTGTTTGTGTGCGTAGTATTGTGTGTGTGTGGCATTTTGTGTGTTTTGCATTGTGTGTAAGTGTGTGTGTGTGTGTAGTATTGTTTGTGTGCTATTCTGAGTGTGTGTGTAGCATTGTGTGTCGTATTGTGTGTGTGTGTAATATTGTGCGTGTGTGGTATTTTGTGTGTGTGTAACATTGTGTGTAGTATTACGTGTGTAGCATTTTGTGTGTAGTATAGTGTATGTGTAGCATGTGTGTGTGTGTGTGTGTGTAGTGAAGGTGTGTGTCTATTTGAAGGTGTGTATGTGTGGGGGTATGTGTTTTGATATATTATTTTGTGTGTGTGTGTGTGTGTGTGTGTGTGTGTGTGTGTGTGTTTATGTATACAAGTGTAAATATATAATGTGTGTGTGTGTGTGTGTGTGTGTATACCCCCCCCCCCCACACACACACACACACAAATGGCTGCTCTGTGTTCCAATTACCATCTTCAGACGTTCCTTCGAGAAGCAAACCAAATATAATGTGCAGCTCTGTATATAATAATAAAACATAAACCGTTACATATGGAGCTGGATGCTGCTGGATGGAGAACGTCCATGAGGACGGCACAGATCGTGGTTCTAAGGCTGAGGTTCTTGTGTGAGTGAGCGTCACTGCGCGTCCGCTCCCGCAGACGGATCTGATTAATGCAGCAGGAGCAGATGGCGTGCAGCCACCACACTCCACTTCACGTAGCTTCAGAGGTGGAGCACGTTCGCGTTCCGTACGTTCCGCAGACGTTCCCACATTCAGCACGGAAACGCCGGCGTACCAGTATATATATATATATATATATATATATATATATATATATATATATATATATATATATATATATATATATATATATATATATATTACTATATATAATACTATACTATAGAATAATTTTACTGAAAAACATCCATCTTTGGGGCGGCACGGTGGCTTAGTGGTTAGGCACGTTCTCCTCTCAGCACTAGGGATTCCCGGTTCGAATCCCCATCTGGGTGGAGTTTCCATGTTCTCCCCGTGTCCGCGTGGGTTTCCTCCGGGTTCTCCGGTTTCCTTCCACAGTCCAAAAACATGGATCAAGTCAATTGAATTCTCCAAATTGCCCCATATAGAGTGTGTGTGTGAGTGAGTGTGTCCAGTGATAGATTGGCGCCCTGTCCTGGGTGTATCTGCCCAGCGCCCGAGACGTTCTCCCCTGGATGGGCATGGGTAACCCCACCGCGACCCTAATAGAGGATAAAGCGGGAGATAATGAATGAATGAATGATACATCTTCGGATAAAAGCGTCTGCTAAATGAATAAATGTAAATGTGAAGACATGGGAAATTTTTTCTTATTTATCCGTTTCATCGATTAATCGGAAAAATAATCGACCGATTAATCGATGATCAAAATAATCGTTAGTTGCAGCCCTAGTCTGGTTGCAGAGTGACCTGTGAAAATATAGGTTTAGGGGGCAAGTAACATTTGTTAAAATTATTATTGGCTCAGAAAATCCCGCCATATTTGGAAGGTCCAGTCACACTCACCCAAAGAAGAGGGACAGCCCACCTAAGGGTTATATAATGAAGCTGGATCTTTGAGAACTCAGAGCTCTCTCATCAGTCGTGGTTCCCCGCCATTGATGATTTTCCTGTACACTTGTTTGACTCTTCAGTAAAGCGCATTAAATTCTTTTGGAACAAAACCTTATGACGGTTTATTGGAACTTAACAGAACAGAACGAGGTTTGGATTATGACGTTGAAGCGTTGGGGTGCTTGTTGAGACGTCGATGCAGCTCATGAATAAAAGATGGCGATTGTGTTGCTTTGTGTGTTATCGCTTATTGGCTCGAGCGACGCACAATACTGCTTAGACGTGGGAAATAATTTGACGGCGTGCAGATAAGCGCTTCACATGGGATATTACACCGTTATCTAAAGTGCTGATATGCTAATGAGGCCGTAATTGGTTTCCGAACGATAAGCTGATGATGGCGATAAATGCCGCTCCACTGATTGGCCGCTGCCGCGTGATTCGGCTCCTTAAATGGCCTGTGCGGAAGAGGGCTTTAAAATCAGAACCCAGGAATGAGGAATGATGGGAGTTGGTGGGCAGATGGACCCCGGGGGGCGTCACACCTGCATAATGACCAATTGGAATCAGCACCATGGACAGCCACATTCGGCTCTTGTCTGGGTCCAAGTAGGATTAGGCACGCCTACTTCCTATTCATTCCATCCATCCATTCATGGGGGGCGGGGGGGGACTCCATTCCCATCCAGGTGAGAACGTTTGGAGCGCTGGGCAGATACACCCAGGACAGGGTGCCAATCTATCACTGGGGACACTCACCACACACAGACACACTCTATATGGGGCAATTTGGAGAATTCAATTGACATTGGTCAATGTTTTTGGACTGTGGGAGGAAACCGGAGAACCCGGAGGAAACCGACGGGGACACGGGGAGAACATGGAAACTCCACCCAGATGGGGATTCGAACCAGGAATCCCTAGTGCTGAAGGAGAACATGCCAAATCATAAGCCACCGTGTGTATATCCATCCATTATCTTCTGCTTTATCCTCCATTAGGATCGTGGGGGGGTTCCCCATGTCCATCCAGGGGAGAACATTTGAGGTGCTGCGCCAATCTATCACTGGACACACACTCACTCACACACACAAACACACTCTATATGGGGCAATTTGGAGAATTCACTTGACCTTGATCCATGTTTTTGGACTGTGGGAGGAAACCGGAGAACCTGGAGGAAACCCACGTGGACACGGGGAGAACATGGAAACTTCACCCAGATGGGGATTCGAACCGGGAATCCCTAGTGCTAAGAGGAGAACATGTTAAACCACTAAGCCACCGTGCCGCCTGTGTATATCCATCCATTATCTTCGGCTTTATCCTCTATTAGGGTCGCGGTGGGGTTCCCCATGCCCATCCAGGGGAGAACGTCTCGGGCGCTGGGCAGATACACCCAGGACAGGACGCCAATCTATCACTGAACACACACTCACTCACACAGACACACTCTATATGGGGCAATTTGGAGAACACAATTGACCTTGATCCATGTTTTTGGACTGTGGGAGGAAACCGGAGAACCCGGAGGAAACCCACGGGGACATGGGGAGAACATGGAAACTCCACCCAGATGGGGATTCGAATCGGGAATCCCTAGTGCTGAGAGGAGAACATGCTAAACCACTAAGCCACCGTGCCGCCCCCCCTCCCCCCACATTGTTTCACATAAATAATAAAATAAGGAACGACGTCGATGATCCGGAACCGACGGCGCGTTTAAACCGAATATAAAAACAGGAGACGGATGAAGACGCAGATTCGTGGCCTGCGATCTAAAGAGGAGAACCGCCGTGAATCTAAAGCTGTGCTCTGAAGGCTGTGGGTGTGGATTAGAGAACCGTCAGGTCCCAGCTGCAGAACCTTCTATTTTGGACGTGCGTGAAAATGCTTTGCGTTCGCGACATCCTGCAGCGTTCTGAAGCCGCGGCGTTCAGCGACGGGAACGTTAATCAAACGTGCCACGCGGGTCACATGGTGCAGAGGTTAATGAAGCACGACCGAACAGACTAACGAAGAGAAGCGCGTGCACACCGCCCGAGGCATGCTGGGCTTTTCACAACCTGCCCCGGTTCCCGAGAATTCTGCCCCGGTTCCCGAGAATTCTGCCCTGGTTCAGATTTCACACAAAATAAAGATGTAGATTTAAAAAATATATATATTTTATATTTTTATACACAAGGCTTAGTATATATATATATAAAAGGTGGCTTAGTGGTTTAGCATGTTCTCCTCTCAGTGATAGGGATTCCCAGTTCGAATCACAGTCTGGGTGGAGTTTCCATGTTCTCCCCGTGTCCGTGTGGGTTTCCTCCGGGTTCTCCGGTTTCCTCCCACAGTCCAAAAACATGGATCAAGTCAATTGAATTCTCTATATTTGCTATAGTTGGACTCGTATGGGTGGGGCTCCGGGCGTTGTAGCCCATCAGCCTGAAGTGTGAAAGCGCGGTACAGAGAGGTGGAGTCTGTTTGCTTCTCGTCGGGTGTTTTATTTGTTTTTTGTTTTTTTCATTCATTCATTATCTCCCGCTTTATCCTCTGTTAGGGTCGCGGGGGGGTTCCCCATGACCATCCAGGGGAGACCAGGGGTGATAGGGATTCCCAGTTCGAATCACAGTCTGGGTGGAGTTTCCATGTTCTTCCCGTGTCCGCGTGGGTTTCCTCCGGGTTCTCCGGTTTCCTCCCACAGTCCAAAAACATGGATCAAGTCAATTGAATTCTCCAAATTGCCCCATAGGCGGCACGGTGGCTTAGTGTTTAGCATGTTCGCCTTTCAGTGCTGGGAATTCCAGGTACGAATCCCAATGTGAGTGGAGTTTCCATGTTCTCCCTTTAAGTCAACTTTACAGGACGAGGAACTGAGACCATGGACAATAAGTGGAGCAGAAAAGGGGGCGTGGCAAAACTTTTAACAGGCACTGTGTATATATTATATTGTAAGTTGCGTCTATTGTATTTATATCAATGTAACGAGACGATCGCATAGAAAATGGAGGACACAGGGGGTTCCCCATGTCCATCCAGGGGAGAACGTTTCAGGCGCTGGGCAGATAGACCCAGGACAGGGCGCCAATCCATCGCTGGGCACACACTCACTCACACAGACACACTCTCTATGGGGCAATTTGGAGAACCCGGAGGAAACCCATGCAGCTACGGGGAGAACATGGAAACTCCACACAGATGAGGATTCGAACCGAGAATCCCCAGCACTGAGAGGAGAACATGCTAAACACTAAGCCACCATGCCACCTCCCTCTCTCTCTCTCTCTCTCTCTCTACATATATATATATATATATATATTTTTTTTTTTTATTTTATTTTTTTTTTATTTGGCCTAATTTGCATATAACAATGTGGGACAACGTCTCAATTTGCGGGACGCATGAAAAGTAACGAAATTGCGTGACTGTCCCGCACAAAGCGGGACATCTGGTCACCCTATTGACCGCATCCCGGTGGAAGGAGGCGTGTCCAAACTGTGTGTGTGTGTGTTTAGTAGTAGTATCACCGATGACATCCCGCTGGTTTGCCCCCTCACCCGTGTGTTCTTCACGGTTAGATGCCCCTCGCCATGCGTATTAAAAACAAATCCCGCATACGGCGAGAAAATGGAACCCATCCGGAAAAAAAAAAAACCGGGCTGGTTATTAAGGGGTGAAGCGCGAGTCCTTGGAGGGTGTTAGGAGAACATAATGGTTCTGACAATCAAACAGCGAATGCCGCGCTCGCTTCCAGTCCTCCGCACATCCGCCAGGCCCGAGCCGAGATAAGCACCGGGACGACGCCCGGAGTCGCGGCGAGGAGTAAATCGCTCTCGCACCGCGTGACATTGACGTATTAAACGGCGAGAGGAGACATGTGCGCCCGTTGTTGACTGAGCGGCGTTTTTAAATGAATACATCGAGATAAAGCCGCGACGGCCGACAGGACGTTCGCCGGAGGACGAGAGATATCAATCTGACGGCGGGATGGAACCCGTCCTGACTTATAGTCTCGCTCCTCTCGCCTGCAATTTTAACCTTCAACAAAACAAACCGAGGGAGTCGGAGACCGCGCTGTCCCGCAGGCCCGCTGCCGATAAACCCGGTGCCGCGTTGGAATTAATAAACGGCTCGATGGCGGAGGACGTCCACACGCCGGGCGAACGGCACGTTCCGCAATGAGGAATTCAGCCAGCCATCCATCCATCCATTATCTTCCGCTTAATCATCTACTAGGGTCAGGGGGGGTTCCCCATGCCCATCCAGGGGAGAACGTCTCGGGCGCTGGGCAGACACACCCAGGACAAGGGGGCAATCTATCGCTGGGCACACACTCACTCACTCACACACACACTCTATATGGGGCAATTTGGAGAACTCATAGACTTCATCCATGTTTTTGGACTGTGGGAGGAAACCGGAGAACTATGAGGAAACCCATGTGGACACGGGGAGGACATGAAAACTCCACCCAGATGGGGATTCGAACCAGGAATCCCTAGTGCTGAGAGGAGAACATGCCAACCACTAAGCCACCCCCTATAGAAGCCATCCAGCCATTATCTTCCACTCTATCCTATATTAGGGTCGCGGGGGGGGGGGGGGGGGGGGGGGGGGTTCTCCATGCCCATCCAGGGGAGAACGTTTCGGGCGCTGGGCAGATACACCCAGGACATCTTCCAATCCATTGCTGGGCACACACTCACTCACACAGACACACACTCTATATGGGGCAATTTGGAGAACTCAATTGACCTTGATCCATGTTTTTGTACTGTGGGAGGAAACCAAAGAACCCGGAGAAAACCCACGCGGAGACGGGGAGAACATGGAAACTCCACCCAGATTGGGATTTGAACCGGGAGTGCCCAGTGCTGAGAGGAGAACATGCTGAACATCCTGAAATGTTGTCCCCTGGATGGACATGTGGAACCCACTCGGGAACCCTAAGTGGATGGAACTGGATTATTGTTTTGCAAAAACAACTTGTGTTTGTTCTTGGTTTTAATTGCTCTCATTATGATATGCTGGATTATCTCAGGATTATCTCAGGATTATCTCAGGTTTGAAGTGCGAGACGTAACCCCAGGACCACGAACAGATGGACTACAGTCTGTAATTGTAGAACTACAGAAGTCCATCTGTATGTTCAGTGGAGCTGATGTGATGTGATGGACGGTGAGGACGTCGGAACATCATGTGTTCGTTCCTCTCAGATTAGGAGAACACAGCACGGGACGGCGGTTAGCGAATTAATCTGAATGAATTAACCACCATGCTCTATGGTTATTAATATTCATCATGTCGCCTGCATCCAATTAAGATGCGTTAATTAGTCCGATCCATCACTGTATCTCGTCTAGGACCCAAGAGGTTAATGAGTGAACATGCACTGATGGAGCACCCTATTAGAAGCGCTATAGTTGGACTGGTATGGGTGGGGCTCCGGGCGTTGTAGCCCATCAGCCTGAAGTGTGAAAGCGCGCTACAGAGAGGTGGAGCGTCTGTTTGCTTCTTGTCGGGTGTTTTATTTGTTTATTTTTATTTTTTCATTCATTCATTATCTCCCGCTTCATCCTCTATTAGGGTTGCGGGGGGGTTCCCCATGCCCATCCAGGGCAGAACGTCTCGGGCGCTGGGCAGATAGACCCAGGACAGGGCGCCAATCCATCGCTGGGCACACACTCACTCACACACACACTCTATATGGGGCAATTTGGAGAACTCAATTGACTTGATCCATGTTTTTGGACTGTGGGAGGAAACCGGAGAACCCGGAGGAAACCCACACGGACACGGGGAGAACATGGAAACTCCACCCAGATGGGGATTCGAACCGGGAATCCCTAACGCTGAGAGGAGAACGTGCTAAACCACTAACCCGCCTGTTTATTTATTCATTCATTCATTATCTCCCGCTTCATCCTCTATTAAGGTCGTGGTGGGGTTCCCCATGCCCATCCAGGGCAGAACGTCTCGGGCGCTGGGCAGATAGACCCAGGACAGGACGCCAATCCATCGCTGGGCACACACTCACTCACACAGACACACTCTATATGGGGCAATTTGGAGAATTCAATTGACTTGATCCATGTTTTTGCACTGTGGGAGGAAAGCGGAGAACCCGGAGGAAACCCACGCGGACACGGGGAGAACATGGAAACTCCACCCAGATGGGGATTCGAACCGGCTAACCACCCAGATGGGGATTCGAGAACGTGCTAAACACTAAGCCACCTGCCTGTTTATTTATTTATTATTATTGTTTTTTATTTTAATGCATCAACTCCGGCGCCGACTTTTCTTACTTCAGCCAACTTGCTATCGGACGTTTCTGATCTCCAGCCAAGCCTCGTTGTCATGGTGTCACTGCTGCCATGGCGATGACAGTTTGACGTCCCTTGCTGGGCAGCAGCTACAGAGGGCATGCAAATAAAACCCACACTTTGCCAAGATTTTACTCCCCGTCAAATGTTTTCTGGCTAAAAATAATAATCCTGGAATGAGCCTCCTGCTTGGGAGGGGTCCTCAGTGTGTGTGTGTGTGTGTGTGTGTGTGTGTGTGTGTGGTGGGTTGTGAAGTATATAGTGAGGTTTTCCGTCTGGTGCGGAATCTGCAGCTTGAGAGCAAAACTATTTTAGAGTCTATTTTCACATTGGTTTAAATAGCAACGCTGCGTGTGAATATACCTCCCCCGATGGGCGATGGGCGTGGTCGTCGCGACATGATGCGTGTTCAGGTACATTTCTGCCGTGTTGATATCTCTGCGACTACAAAAAAAAACCCTCTCCAGGTGTCGACAGTCGCACAGTTTTTGGACTGTGGGAGGAAACCGGAGAACCCGGAGGAAACCCACGCGGACACGGGGAGAACATGGAAACTCCACCCAGATGGGGAATCGAACCGGGAATCCCTAGTGCCGAGAGGAGAACATGCTAAACCACTAAGCCACCGTGCCGTCCCTGAAACCAACTAAATGCTATGAAATTTGATTACATTTATGCAGATCCGTCATCTACACTACACTGTGGGTTCTCCATGCACACTCAAATGGAGAACCTCATGGAGTCCAGGTACCTGCACCGTTCAAATAGCAACCCACCAAAGTCAGAGCGCCACCTGGCATTTAAAGGGGAAGGCTCATGACGCGCTGATTGGTTTATTGTTTACCGTACAATAAACCAATCAGCGCGTCACGTGCTGTTCCCTTTTAGAGCCAAATGGCGCTCTGACTTTGGCGGGTTGCTATTTGAACGGTGCAGGTACCTTGTACGGTAAACGCACCATCAACGGCGATGGATAAAGAACCAGTTGAGGTTGCCCTCAGTCCAGGCTTCTTTGTAATCGTCTTATTTTTGCCGACGGGAAGGACTCGCGAGCCGGTGCATTAAATACTGGATTGAATCTTCTCCGGACGAAGCGTCTCCTGTTGCTTTTAATCAAACGTTCAGCAGCCGACAGGAATTTCTGCCTGTTCTGTGATTTCCTGCATGAACAGCCCCATCCAACTTCCATTAAAGTTCAGGTGATGGACCATTACGTTGACGTTATCCTGTGAACTTTCTTAATACAGTTAGGAATTCATTCCTCATTCAGCGCTGGCAGGGTTCTGAATCAGCAAAGAGCCGCCGACCGCAATTCCTCACAGCTGTCTCCAATGACCATCTCCGGCATGTTTAAAATGTCCACCAGTGTTTTTTTATTGACGGACCCTAGCTCGGTTGTGTGTTCAGTGTAATTTTTTAATCTACGTCATGTTTTATTTATCGGACATCTTTCACACTGAATAAAGCTGGGGATTAATATGTGCTGGGGTCATCAGTCAATGTGGGCCCTTGAGCAGGGCCCTCAAGCCTCATTTTAATGACCACATAATAATGTCCCACTGTGTTCTGGCCCACGTCCACTAATTTCATCCGGCCCACTTGCTGCTCCTACGCTCCTGGTTGCAAGAGCGTGGTCCACCTATGCTTCTGGTTGCAAGAGCGTGGTCCACCTATGCTTCTGGTTGCAAGGGTGTGGCCAACCTACACTCCCTGTTGCAAGGGCATGGTCCACCTACGCTCCTGGTTCCAATGGTGTGGTCAACCTACACTCCTGGTTGCAAGGGCATGCTCACACACACTCCTGGTTGCAAGGGCGTGGTCCACCTACGTTCCTGGTTTCAAGGGCGCGGCCCATCTACGCACCTTGTTGCAAGGGTGTGGCCCACCTACGCTCCTGGTTTCAAGGGCATGGCCCACCGCTGCTTCTTGTTGCAAGGGCAGACCCAACTACACTCCTGGTTTCAAGGGCATGACCCATCTACACACCTGGTTCCAATGGTGTGGTCCACCTACATTCCTGGTTTCAAGGGCGTGGCCCACCTTCACTCCTGGTTTCAAGGGCGTGGCCCAAATACACTCCTGGTTACAAGGATGTGGCCCACCTACGCTCTTGGTTGAAAAGACGTGGCCCACCTACGCTCCTGGTTTCAAGGGCACGCCCCACCTACGCTCCTGGTACCAATGGCGTGGTCCACCTACGCTCCTGGTTTCAAGGGTGCGCCCCACCTACGCTCCTGGTTTCAAGGGTGCGCCCCACCTACGCTCTTGGTTCCAATGGCGCGGTCCACCTACGCTCCTGGTTCCAATGGCGTGGTCCACCTACGCTCCTGGTTTCAAGGGCGTGGCCCACCTACACTCCTGGTTTCAAGGGTGCGCCCCACCTACGCTCCTGGTTTCAAGGGCGTGGTCCACCTACGCTCCTGGTTTCAAGGGCGCGCCCCACCTACGCTCCTGGTACCAATGGCGTGGTCCACCTACGCTCCTGGTTTCAAGGGCGCAGCCCACCTACGCTCCTGGTTTCAAGGGCGTGCCCCACCTACGCTCCTGGTACCAATGGCGTGGTCCACCTACTCTCCTGGTTTCAAGGGCGCAGCCCACCTACGCTCCTTGTTCCAATGGCGTGGTCCACCTACGCTCCTGGTTTCAAGGGTGTGCCCCACCTACGCTCCTGGTACCAATGGCGTGGTCCACCTACTCTCCTGGTTTCAAGGGCGCAGCCCACCTACGCTCCTTGTTCCAATGGCGTGGTCCACCTACGCTCCTGGTTTCAAGGGCGCAGCCCACCAAACCAAACATGTACGATATGTATTTTGGAACACGGGGGCCGTATTAATGTTCAAACATGAGCTCCACCTTTCGCAGTACCTCATATCTCAGCCAGAGGTGCCCACATCTGTATACTATCTGCGTGATTATCTATAGTTCAAGGACTTTGTGCAAACCGTCAACGTAAAAGTCCTGCGCTGGTGGTGTTTTTAGCGTCATGTGCATTTTAATTACAGATGTTGCAGCTGTACACACGCAAAACCAAACCGCGCCGTAAACACTGGATTCTCGCTAATAACTCAGACCCCGGTGGAATTGTGTGGCGCGTGGACGAGGTGAGAACCAGCGCCTAAAAATACACTCCGGATGTGAGAATGCACGAGCAGCGGCCCGCGTGCGAGAGCTCCGAGTGACGGCTCAGCTCATGTGCAAATCTCATTAAGAGCTCGTTAATGAAAGTGACTCAACACGGCCTCCTCCTCCTCCTCCTCCTCCTCATGCTGTTAACATGTTCTCCTCATGGCTGTGGGATGTATTTGAGTGTCTCGTAGCCTCATGCAGTATTCAAATCTGCACGTTTCGCAAATGCATCTGGAGACGTCGTTCGTTCGGGCCGTCTGCGTTTTATTAACGATGCCGAGCGCGTCCTTGTTGAACCGTTGTGCAGAGACATAACGACGTGGCCGTGACATTTCCCCTCGCTGAGTTTATGGAAGTCTTAAAGGACTGCACTGCGTGTTCTGCCTCCTCCAGAAAACGGAACCTTCTCGTTCCAAACGGTGAGATTCTCCAGCATTTCCGTTTTTAAAGGTTGGAGAGAATCGTCACGGTGACCGTCGCTTGGCTCGGTTCGCATCCAAAACAATAGCCCTCGATGCTGTGAACACTCTGATCACACGTGTGTGTTTTCAGGTTTTTTATTCTATAATAAAGCCATGCGGTACGAGAGGGCGTGGCCTTATTCTGAATAACTCATATAAAGAGGTGTTATCAGTCCCGACACCTAGTGGAGTACAGTTCCACCTCTTTTCGTGATTTATTCACAATAATACACAACCTCGAGAGTCTTATTGTATTTATAAAACTCTTACAAACACACTATAATAAAAAACACTGTTTGATTCATAAAGTGTTTATTAAAAACAAAATCAGTAATAATCTGTTTTTTGTGACGTAATCCGGTCCGTTTTTTTTTTTAAATGAACACCGATCGCTGAGTAGCAGGATACCGGTTTCTCTGATCAAACACTGCCATCTAGTGGACAAATTACAGAACAGTTTATAAAAAATAAGTTTAAAACGAGTTTAGTTCTCGTCGGCTTGATGTTTAAATTATTCTGGATTTTATGATTTAAAATAATGTATTGTAGATCACGCATTGATACGAACGTGAAGCGCTCAGAGGTGTGCCTTATTGTTGTAGTGTGTATTATAGAGGTGTGTTATTATTGTAGTGTGTTAGAGGTGTGTGTTATAGGTGTGTGTTATTGTTATAGTGTATATTTTAGAGGTGTTTGTTATTGTTGTAGTGTCTATTTAAGAGATGTGTTATTGTTGTAGTGTGTATTTTAGAGGTGTGCGTTAGTTAGTTTGTGTTATAGAGGTGTGTGTTATTGTTGTAGTGTGTATATTATAGGTGTGTGATTGTTGTAGTGTCTATTTTACAGATGTGTGTTATTGTTGTAGTGTGTTATTGGTGTAGTGT
>JAFMOC010000090.1:1377500-1407500 GCA_019802505.1 Corydoras sp. C115 | reverse complement strand
GAACCAGACAAATGTCCCGCTTTAGAAGACTTTGTAGTTCTAGTTCCATTCTGTAGTCCACCTGTTTGTGTTCTACAGTACATACTGTGTAGTCTGTTCTCTAATGCTCAGAACCCCAATAGTAGCACCATTTGGTGGGTGCATTAGTCCTATCCCAGCAGTGTCACTGAGGTTTTTAAATGAAACTCCAGCACTAAACCCCCCTCACCACATCAGTGTCACTGCAGAACTGACCATAAACAATCCACCACCCAAATGATACCTGTTCTGTGATGCTCCTGAAACCAACAGAGAACAGAGAACCAACAGGGGACTAACAACAACAAAGAACACAGATGGACTACAGACTGTAATCATAAAACTATGCGTGTGTGCGCGTGCGTTATTTTTTTCCTAGTCTCTATGTGTGTCTTTTTTTATTTTTTAATTGTAATTTTTTTTTCTTTTACAGTTTGTATCTGTGTTTCTGTTTTGTTTTTTTCCAGTCTGTATCTGTATGTTGTTTCTTTTATAGTCTGTGGTTTTTTTTTTGTCTGTTTTGTGTCTTGGCGGCACGGTGGCTTAGTGGTTAGCACGTTCTCCTCTCAGCACTAGGGATTCCCGGTTCGAATCCCCATCTGGGTGGAGTTTCCATGTTCTCCCTGTGTCCGCGTAGGGGTTCTCCGGTTTCCTCCCACAGTCCAAAAACATGGATCAAGTCAATTGAGTTCTCCAAATTGCCCCATATAGTATGTGTATGTGTGCGTGTCTGTGTGCCCAGCGATAGATTGTTCTGTCCTGGGTCTATCTGCCCAGCGCCCGAGACGTTCTCCCCTGGATGTGGGCATGGGGAACCCCACCGCGACCCTAATAGAGGATAAAGCGGGAGATAATGGATGAATGAATGAATGTTTTGTGTCTCTTCCTTTTCTTCTGTCTCTTTTTTTTTTTTTATTTTAATGTCTTTCTCAGTTCCCTCTGTGTCCGTCTTCCTTAACCATAAAGTTTGTAGTCTGAATAAAACCGTCCCGCGTAAACATTAATGTGAAATCTAAAAATAATCATTTAAACCAATCAGCTGTAACATTAGCACCTCAGATGGACTACAGACTGTAATCATAAAACTACAAACTCCATCTCTATGATAAGATCACTAAGTGGAGGAAAACAGACAAGCAAGAAGAGTTGTATCTGTAATTCTACAAACACATAATGCCAACGTCGGAAACGTTTCTTGCAGAAATCAAAACCCATGTAATAAATCTGTTCTTTAAAATCCCGCAGCCGCTCTTATTTTTCATTATTATTTTTCATCATCTGATTATTAAGAGCTGATTTATTGCACTCGTTCCAAACGTGCTGCTGCTTTCATTTCCACTTTGTTCGGCCGAGAATCTGAATCTGAATGAATTCCCTGCGTAACGAGAACAGAGCAAATCTGGGCTCTGGCTGCTGGACTCCCCGAGGAGCTGAGTGTGGAACCTGGTGTTAGATGAAGAGAATATTCAAGGTCATTCATGAGGAGGGGTTTATTTACACTGCGCAGTGTGTGTGTGTGTGTGTGTGTGAAAATAAGAACATAACTGTGCCATCGTTGCTCAAGAACAGAATAAGATTCTGACAATTCATTCATTATCTCCTGCTTTATCCTCTATCAGGGTCGCGGTGGGGTTCCCCATGCCCATCCAGGGGAGAACGTTTCGGGCGCTGGGCAGATACACCCAGGACAGGGCGCCAATCCATCACTGGGCACACACTCACTCACACTCTATATGGGGCAATTTTGGAGAACTCAATTGACTTGATCCATGTTTTTGGACTGTGGGAGGAAAGCAGAGAACCCGGAGGAAACCCACGCGGACACGGGGAGAACATGGAAACTCCACCCAGATGGGGATTCGAACCGGGAATCCCTAGCGCTGAGAGGAGAACATGCTAAACCACTAAGCCACCATGCCGCCTTAATTTAATACATTAAACACTATGCAAATTTATTTTTCCACAAATTTTCTACCCATTAAAATGAGTCCCAAAAAAATATACAGTACCTGACAAAACTTTGGCCACGCCCCTTTTTTGTCTCGTCTTTCATTGTTTATGTTCTTCACTAATCATATAGATGGACTACAGTATATAGTTCTATAATTACAGACTGTGGTCCATCTGTGTTCTTTGTTGTTCTTAGTCCCCTGTTGGTTCTCTGTTCTCTGTTGGTTCTCAGGAGCATCACAGAACAGGTATCATTTGGGTGGTGGATTGTTGATTGTCAGTTCTGCAGTGACACTGATGTGGTGAGGGGGGTTCTAGTGCAGCAGTGCTGCTGGAGTTTCATTTAAACACCTCAGTCACACTGCTGGGATAGGACTAATGCACCCACCCAATAACCCCTGCTCTGTGGTGGTACTATTGGGGTTCTGAGCATTAGAGAACAGAGAACACAGTATGTACTGTGGAACTACAAAGTCCATCTTTACAGGAATTGGAACTGAGAACATGGAGAATAAGTGGGGCAGAAAGGGGGCGTGTCCGAATGTTTAACAGGTACGTAATCATTCTGAAGGGTTCTATTATCTCCTTTTGTCCCTGACCTACAAAGTTCTCCTTGTGGTGGAAACAGATTTAAGGTGGTGGTGCTAGTTCATCATCTGCTGCTTTACAGACAGGCGTGAGGGTGAGGGCGCGGCGTGGGGCAGGAAGGCGCGTCTGTGACATCTGGCTCGAGTACCAATCGCAGACCTGCGTGTGAAGCGAAGGGGCACGCTGACATTTGGCTCAGTGTTCCACGCCGTTCATCAGAAGGTTCTGCCGCACACATTTACACTGATGGCAGAACTCGCCCTCATCCGGTCTGCTCCACGGTTCTACCTTAAATTCAATTCAAACATGTAGAACTACAGAACTGCGGTCTACAGAATATAGAAAGAATTAATGAACAACACCAAATATAGTAAAGATTTTATTACGTTATGACAAACAGGTGGAATTGGAACGTTCCGTGAAGGGGGCGGGGCCTATTTAATCTTCTCCACAGAATGGCCTAGAACACACAAACGCAGGTATTATAATGGTCTCTGCTTGATTTCGTTCCATCAGATGCTGGGTGATCAAATGTTCTCTAGGGGTCACACGAGGAACCGGGACTGTTCTAAGCCACGGGGTCCGAGGTGAGTAAATGTATGGGATGTAGTCGTCATGGTGACAGGGGTACAGTGGGGTTTGTACTGATCATACAGATGGACGTTGTAGTTCCACAGCTCCGTTCTGTAGTCCAGCCGGTTCTCCAAACGCAGTTAGTCCCCTTTACTCTGTTCTCTGATGATCGGGACCCCGCAGGGGTCAGTGTCATTGCAGTGCTGAGACTCTTCCACCACCCTAATAACACCTGCTCTGTCCATGGTCCTGATTATCAGAGAACAGAGTAAAGGGGACTAACTGCGTTTGGAGAACCGGCTGGACTACAGAACGGAGCTGTGGAACTACAACGTCCATCTGTATGATCAGTGGAGGGAAATGATGTTTTATTAAATTAGTGATGGGGGTAATTAGTCCGTATTCACCCCTTTTGTTTGTTTTTTGTTGTAGATTTGCTCAGTGAGAGAACGCTGGACCGGAGCTGGAGGGCAGTTCAGTCATCAGGTGGACTTAGGGGCTGGGTGTGGTGGGTGGCAATAGGACACCCAACCCAACACTCAGAACTCAGAACACCCACCCACAACTTGTGGGGGGGTGGGGGTTTAAGGTGTCTTAGGGGTTAGGTGTCTTTAGGTGGGTTGGGTGTGGTGGGTGGCAATAGGGGGATATATAGTGAACATAGGGGCTGGGTGTGGTGGGTGGCAAGAAGACACCCAACCCAACACCTGGGTGTCTACGGGGTGCCCCCCCCCGAGCCAACCCAACACTCTACCACTCAGGACACCCACCCACAACTTACGGGGGGTGGTTTAAGTTGTCTTAGGGTTTAGGTGTCTTTAGGTGGGTTGGGTGGCAATAGGGGTTATATAGGTGAACTTGGAGGCTGGGTGTGGTGGGTGGCAAGAAGACACCCAACCAAACACCTGGGTGTCTAAGGGGTGCCCCCCCCCAAGCCAACACCTAAGAGCCTCACCCATAAGACACCCAACACAACATACGGGTGGGTGGTTTAAGGTGTCTTGTTGGGTGTCTTAGTGGTTGTGTGTCTTTAGGTGGCTGGCAATAGGGGGTTATATAGTGAACATAGGGGCTGGGTGTGGTGTGTGGCAAGAGGACGCCCAACCCAACACCTGGGTGTCTAAGGGGTGCCCCCCCCACCCCAAGCCAACCCAACACTCTAGCACTCAGGACACCCACCCACAACTTACGGGGGGTGGTTTAAGGTGTCTTAGGGTTTAGGTGTCTTTAGGTGGGTTGGGTGTGGTGGGTGGCAAGAAGACACCCAACCCAATACCTGGGTGTCTAAGGGGTGCCCCCCCCCCCCCAAGCCAACCCAACACCTAAGAGCCTCACAACACAACTTACGGGTGGGTGGTTTAAGGTGTCTTGTTGGGTGTCTTAGTGGTTGTGTGTCTTTAGGTGGGTGGCAATAGGGGGTTATATAGGTAAACATAGGGGCTGGGTGTGGTGGGTGGAAAGTGGACACCCAACCCAACACCTGGGTGTCTAAGGGGTGCCTCCCCCCAGCCAACTCAACACCTAATACACCTAACCATAAGACACCAAAGACAACTTACGGGTTCTATTCTGGTTTAGGTGGCAACCTCCACCCATAAGTTGTGTTGGGTGTCTAATGGGTAGCCGGGTGTCTTGGGAGCCGGGGTGGTGGGTTGGGTGTCCTATTGCCACCCATCATATCCAACCCCTAAGACACCCAACCCACCTAAATACACCGAACCACTGAGACATGCAACCACCTTCCTGCCCCACTCCACCCCTTTCTAAAGCATAACATGTGAGAGCTGTAAGATAATTCTGCACTGTACAGTCTGTACATACCCCCCCCCATACTCACAGTGGTGTAGGACAGTGTGGGGGGGAGAGAGGGTCGGGGCATCAGTCTGAATGCAGGGGATAAAAAACACACAGTCCATCAGAAAGCTGCCACTGTGGGCCCTTGGGCAAGGCCCTTACCCCTGACTGCTGCAGGGGCCCGGGGGGCCGATATCAGGTCAGGACAGCTGTTAATCACTAAAAACATAACACAGAAAACAGCTGTTCAGCATCTGCATCAGACATGCAAACAATAAGAACATCTAATATATACACACATACACAGAACGGCGGCAATCAATCTGCCTTAATTGATTTGTATATGGCCTCATAAGGAGCGGGGCCAGGAGGGGGGGCCCATGCTCCCTGAGGGGCCAGGCAGAGGTATAAAACTGTATAAAACAACAATAAATATTCCAATTCAGTTCAACAGAATGCAACCACAATGTCAGCCATGATGTAAAACCCCTGGAACAACAACCCCTGGTTAAGGGCCTTGCTCAAGGGCCCATGTAAGCTCAGCCAGCATACATCACCCCCGGCGCAATAATGGACAATGTCCTTGCTCAAGGGCCCACACTGGGACCTGAGCACAGGGTCAGCCATGATACAGTACCCCTGGAGAAATAGAGTTAAGGGCCGTGCTCAAGGGCCCAGAATCTCAACTTTGGCTGGACTTGAGGTCTTCATAAAGCATTATTAAAGCATTCATAAACCTTTATATTAGATGTTTATGACAGCACTTAAAGTGCTGTGACAATTCACAATGAAAGGGGGGGGGGGTTCCACATGCCCATCCAGGGGAGAACATCTCGGGCGCTGGGCAGATACACCCAGAACAGGACGCCAATCCATCGCTGGGCACACACTCACTCACACACACACACACTCTATATGGGGCAATTTGGAGAACTCAATTGACTTGATCCATGTTTTTGGACTGTGGGAGGAAACCGGAGAACCCGGAGGAAACCCACGCGGACACGGGGAGAAGATGGAAACTCCACCCAGATGGGGATTCGATCCGGGAATCCCCAGCGCTGAGAGGAGAACGTGCTAAACCACTAAGCCACCGTGCCGCCCCCAAAGTGACATCATGCATTATAATTTATATGCATTGAATAATTAAGTGTAGATTAAAATAGCATGTTGTTAATTACGCATTATAATACAATGTCATGAGCGCGTCGGACCTGAAGGGAACCTCGTCTTCATGAGGAGAGTCTGAAATCCGTTGGAAGTGATGCAGACGGAGCGCCTCCTTTCTGTAAAGAAACCTAATAACACACAAAGATCTCTGATTAAACATCTAATATATTAAATATTTATAATTAACTTTATTAACAGCTATTAATTACAGCGGCACATATAATATGAGCTTTGGGTTCATGTATCATCAGGACTTAATGGTATTTCTATACTAATTTACATTGTTTTACTAACTTCATATAAAAGATACACCCAGGACAGGACACCAATCCATCACAGGGCACACACTATCCATCCATCCATTAACTTCCACTTTATCCTCTATGGGTCGTGGGTGGGGTTCCCCATGCCCATCCAGGGGAGAACGTTTCGGGCGCTGGGCAGATACACCCAGGACAGGACACCAATCCATCGCTGGGCACACACTCACTCACACAGACACACTCTATATGGGGCAATTTGGAGAACTCAATTGACCTTGATCCATGTTTTTGGACTGTGGGAGGAAACCGGAGAACCTGGAGGAAGCCCACGCGGACACGGGGAGAACATGGAAACTCCACCCAGATGGGGATTCGAACCGGGAATCCCTAGTGCTGAGAGGAGAACATGCCAACCACTATATAGAGGCAATTTATAGCAGCCAATTCACCTTGATTCCATGTTTTTGGACTGTGGGAGGAACTCGGAGAACCCGGAGCAAACCCACACGGACACGGGGAGCACATGGAAGCATCCCAGATCAGGATTCCAACTTGCATCCCTGGCATTGAGAGGAGAACATGCCAACCACTGAGCCACCGTGCCTCCCACAAGGGGGAACAATCGCGGGTTAACAACCTGTAACAATAATAATAATAATAATAATAAACCGTGGCGGCACGGTGGCTCAGTGGTTTAGCATGTTCTCCTCTCAGCACTAGGGATTCCCAGTTCGTATCCCCATCTGGGTGGAGTTTCCATGTTCTCCCCGTGTCTGCGTGGGTTTCCTCCGGGTTCTCCGGTTTCCTCCCACAGTCCAAAAACATGGATCAACTTAATTGATTTCTCCAAATTGCCCCATATAGAGTGTGTCTGTGTGAGTGAGTGTGTGCCCAGTGATGGATTGGCGCCCTGTCCTGGGTGTATCTGCCCAGCGCCCGAGAACGTTCTCCCCTGGATGGCCCCCCCCGTGACCCTAATAGAGGATAAAGCAGAAGATAATGGATGAATGAATGAATAATAAACTGTAATAACAACCTGCAGACTGCATAACAAACCGTTACCAGCTTTCCCAAACCGTTACCCGGTTACCCGCCTGCACTGCTCGGTAAATAAGAGTAAAGCTGGTAATAAATGGTGTCCACACGGCGCTCCTGACAGACTCTACATCTTCAAAGGTAAAAGTTTAGCGGGATAAAGTACCGCGCTCGCTTCACAAACTAAACACTTTAAGAAGTTCCGGAGTCGGTGTCTGAAGGGCTGCAATTATCTGTGGCTTCCAGAACAAATCCTTCAAACGGTTCCGGCAGCCGCGCCGCGTTCCCATTGTGTCAGCGAGCGAGACCGAGGTAGGTGCTCCCCGTACGCAGATGGCGTCATTGTATCAATGTCAAACGTTCCGACTCGCAGTCAGGTCGCATTAATTGAGTCTTCAATCATTACAATCTGGTCTGCAGCCGCCGGATTACCGATCGGCGTGGCGGCTCCCCGACGCGGGGCCTCCGAAGCCAACGCACTAATCCTGCAGGTACCCCCCCCCCCCCCGCCCTCCCACCCACCTAAAAATGGGTGGCACGGTGGCTTAGTGGTAAACATGTTTGCCTCTCAGCGCTGGGGATCCAGGTTCAAATCCCGATGTGGGTGGAGTTTCCATGCTTTCCATGCTTAGTGGTTGGCATGTTCTCCTCTCAGCGCTAGGGATTACCGGTTCGAATCCCCATCCGGGTGGAGTTTCCATGTTCTCCCCGTGGGTTTTCTTTCGGGTTCTCCTCTCACAGTCCAAAAACATGGATCAAGGTCAATTGAGTTCTCCAAATTGCCCCATATAGAGTGTGTCTGTGTGAGTGAGTGTGTGCCCAGCGATGGATTGGCGCCCTGTCCTGGGTGTATCTGCCCCATCTGGGTGGAGTTTCCATGTTCTCCCCGTGTCCGCGTGGGTTTCCTCCGGGTTCTCCGGTTTCCTCCCACAGTCCAAAAACATGGATCAAGTCAATTGAGTTATCCAAATTGCCCTAAATAGTGTGTGTGTGTGTGAGTGAGTGTGTGCCCAGCGATGGATTGGCGCCCTGTCCTGGGTGTATCTGCCCCATCTGGGTGGAGTTTCCATGTTCTCCCCGTGTCCGCGTGGGTTTCCTCCGGGTTCTCCGCTTTCCTCCCACAGTCCAAAAACGTGGATCAAGTCAATTGAGTTCTCCAAATTGCCCCATATAGAGTGTGTCTGTGTGAGTGAGTGTGTGTCCAGTGATAGATTGGCGTCCTGTCCTGGGTGTATCTGCCCAGCGCCCGAAACGTTCTCCCCTGGATGGGCATGGGGAACCCCTCCCCCCCATGACCCTAATAGAGGATAAATCTGGTCTGCACCCGCCGGCTCCCTGACGTGGGCCTCCGAAGCCAACGCACTAATCCTGCAGGTAACACCCCCCCCCCGATTCCGAACACGGGACGCAGAACGGGGTTTAAACCTGCGGCCCATCGCAGCTTATTGAGGAGAATTGGAACTACGAAGCAGCCCGCCGCTCTCGCACGGGAAAAACAAAAGGCGGGAGTCGCTGCAGAGCACTTTGCACTTTTGAAAAGCAGCTCCGCCGCCTGATAAGGGATTCAGGGCGCGCCGCGCCGCGCCGGCCGGATTTATGGCGGCTTGTCGTTCTCCGCCGTCTGCCGGCAAATTTAATAGCGTTCATGTAAATGTTTACAGACACCGAGTCCTGGCTTTGAATTCGTACAAACAGGAGACGGTTTTATTGGGTTCCTTACAGAACGACAAGCTTCTATAATCACACAATGTTTTCCTACCGTGTTAGTCACCTTCACTCGGGACCCGCCACAGGAACCCCCCCGCCCCCCAAAGAAAAAACAAAACAACAAAACATTTACAGGTAGATTTATATATCTAAATTTACTCCGGTGGCGCGGTGGCTTAGTGGTTTAGCACGTTCTCTCAGTTCTAGGGATTCCCGGTTCGAATCCCCATCTGGGTGGAGTTTCCATGTTCTCCCCGTGTCCGCGTGGGTTTCCTCCGGGTTCTCCGGTTTCCTCCCACAGTCCAAAAACATGGATCAAGTCAATTGATTTCTCCAAATTGCCCCATATAGAGTGTGTCTGTGTGAGTGAGTGTGTGCCCAGCGATGGATTGGCGCCCTGTCCTGGGTCTATCTGCCCAGCGCCCGAGATGTTCTCCCCTGGATGGGCATGGGGAACCCCACCGCGACCCTAATAGAGGATAAAGCGGAAGATAATGAATGAATGAATGAATAAATTTACTCCCTCGTTATCGAATTCGAATCTGGGTGGAGTTTCCATGTTCTCCCAGTGTCCGCATGGGTTTCCTCCGGGTTCTCCGGTTTCCTCCCACAGTCCAAAAACATGGATCAAGGTCAATTGAGTTCTCCAAATTGCCCCATATAGTGTGTGTGTGTGTGAATGAGTGTGTGCCCAGTGATAGATTGGTGCCCTGTCCCGAGACGTTCTCCCCTGGATGGGCATGGGGAACCCCCCCGCGACCCTAATATAGGATAAAGTGGAAGATAATGGATGGATGGATATATATATATGAATCTCCACGAACACACACACACTCTCTCTATAGCTAGATATAAATTCACTTTCTCGTTATAAACACACACACACACTCTTTAGGGCCATATATAAACACACATATACATTCATTATCTCCCGCTTTATCCTCTATTAGGGTCGCGGGGGGGTTCCCCATGCCCATCCAGGGGAGAACATCTCGGGCGCTGGGCAGACAGGGCGCCAATCCATCACTGGGCACACACTCACTCACACAGATACACTCTATATGGGGCAATTTGGAGAACTCAATTGACTTGAACCATGTTTTTGGACTGTGGGAGGAAAGCGGAGAACCCGGAGGAAACCCACACGGACACTGGGGAGAACATGGAAACTCCACCCAGATGGGGATTCGAACTGGGAATCCCACACAAATACACACACACAAAAACCCCACAGACACAGGGAGGACATGCGACTTTGAAATCAAACCCTGGACCTTGCTCTGGCTGTGAGGGTGAAACGTCACCCCCTGCACCACCACCACCAGGCTGAGAGAACAGAGAGAACGTACCCAACAAAGAGCTTTACATCCAAACACCGTTTTCTCAAATTCAGCAACTTCAGCAAATCTCTTTATCCAACAGAGAACTCACAGAGAACTCACAGAGAACTCTGAAGAGCCTCCGTCTGTTCTTTAATCTTTAATAAGCAACAGTTCAGTAGTCTGCAGTACGACACGTCGTACGGGGTAAATCACTGGGGGCTTAAACATTATTAGCACCTTAAATCAGTGTGAAGTCGAACCGGCAGTCGCGCTCACCTGAATAAGACAAAGGTACTATAACCAGACTTCCTTTCGCTGATCCGACTAACAGCAGCAACCTTTCATCCAAAAATACTGATTGGTTACCAGGCAACAACATAGTGATCCAACGTAAGGCTTCAGGAAACGGGTACCGTCCCCCGACATGGTTTCATGCACCGTACGGAACCAGCGTCACTGCAGAACTGACCATAAACAATCCACCACCCAAATGATACCTGTTCTGTGCTGACTAACAACAACGAAGAACACAGATGGACTACAGTCTGCAATTATTGAACTACAAACTCCAACTGTATAATACGTGGAGGACACAGAGAATGAAGCAAGAAGGGGGCGTGTCCTAACGTTTGACATGCTGTGTACTGTATATATATATTAGGGGTGTCTTCAACTAAGGACTTTCATAGTCGAATCTGATTCGTCAGATTTTCCCTATAGTCGACTGATAGTCGAATCAGTTAAAATTTCACCACAAGATGGCGCTATAAGCTTGGTTTTTGAAAAAGATTTTTTACAAATATTTTACTTGTTTTTCTAGAGCACCGCAAATGGGATCCCCGTTCTGGACTTTTAAAAAAATATATATATTCACAGAAATTAGGATGATTTTATTTGACAAAAGGCTATATATATAACGAAAACAAAGACATTTCATGTAAAAACTAATGCTTAGCAGCAGCCATGGGCGCCCCCATGTGGTCAAAATGGTACATTTGGTGTTAACCCCAACACTGCTGCAGGTACATGTACGGTGTGAGAGTTAAAGAGAAAAAATCATTCTCTGTCAGAAGCTCACATTGAATAAGTGGAATCGTCGGGTCAGTCCGTACAGAACGTTGGAAAGTCTTTGATGGTGTTCGTCTGCGCAGATAAGTGCGCAGTTCTCACGGCGAATGCGTCTGCGTTCCACAGACAGAAAGCTTTTTCGAATGCGTCTCGGTGGAGACACTCGAGCTGAGCTTTAAGTCCCCGCTGCACACGGTGTTTTTATTTTTATTTTTTTAAACAGCTTTGCGCGCATTGTCAGAGGGGAGATCAATGCAGTGGGCAGACAGCACTGTGCGGTTCTTACACAACACACACACACACACACACACACACACACACACACACACACACACACACGCTAGAACGCTATTCTTCCCGCCGACATTACAGAAAACGATGGCGTTCGGGACTCTTACGGGTAACTGCGGCGTGGTCAGAAAAACGGAGACGGACGGCGACTCTGAAAGGAACCCGTTCCGTGCAGCTCCAACAAGAACCTGGAGATCTCAAATCAATAACACACACGCGTCTCCCAGCAGAACATAGGTTTGCCATAAGTGTCTTAATCCTTTGATCTAAAACATACAGGAAACGAGGCTGATGCACCGTGTAAACTTTGGTATAATCTGGGGTTGTCCGCGTGGGTTTCCTCCGGGTTCTCCGGTCTCCTCCCACAGTCCAAAAACATGGATCAAGTCAATGGAGTTCTCCAAATTGCCCCATATAGAGTGTGTCTGTGTGAGTGAGTGTGTGCCCAGCGATGGATTGGCATCCTGTCCTGGGTGTATCCGAAACGTTCTCCCCTGGATGGGCATGGGGAACCCTTTCCTTTGTAATCGGTACCTTTATAAGATGTTCTAGTAAAAGACCACGTACAGTAAGTGTTTTAAAGACCCTGGACGACCTGAAGAGGTTCTAAAGAGGGTAACGGTCTGGAACCCGATGCTTTGTCATCTCCAAACCTCAGATGTTCTCTCTGAATCGATGTGGGTGATGGATGAGCTCAGGTCTGATGGAACATCATGACCTGCATGGTTGAACAGTATCAACTATGAAGTCAGGTGGTGAAGAGATGACACTATGGGGTGGGTCCGTGTGTTAAATGATTGTGAGAAATCGACTGTCGGTGCCTGACGCCGAGCCCGTTCTCCTCTGCACATCCTTTCATAAGTGCACAGCGACGTGACCGAGTCCCCACGGCGTGCGCCACCTGCCTCCTGCGTGCTGAGAGAGGCTTCAGGCGAACACAGCAGGAGTGACAGCAGCACCCATTCTAACGGTGAAATACTAATGACATAAACCCACAGCGTGGAATAAACAGATGCTGTGTAAACATGGCCTGCAGACCTGAGCCTGACACTCACAGCTGATAAAATCTCCCATACAGCCGAGAGGAAGAGGAGCCCTACTTTAAACATGGCGCGGGGGGAAGAACCGAATGACGAGGTACATCTCTGTACTGAGGGGCAGCAGCGGCGACGGCTGAGCTGCTTTCATTACTGCAGCTAAAAAAGACACCAACACACAAACCGAATCCGTGAACATATGCACACACACACACACACACACACACACACACGTCTAGTATACACTAATATGTGTGTGTGTGTGTATGTGTATGTATATATATATATATATATATATATATATATATATATATATATATATATATATAAATATATGGGCGGCACAGTGGCTTAGTGTTTAGCATGTTCTCCTCTCAGCACTAGGGATTCCTGGTTCAAATCCCAATCTGGGTGGAGTTTCCATGTTCTCCCCGTGTCCGCGTGGGTTTCCTCCGGGTTCTCCGCTTTCCTCCCACAGTCCAACAACATGGATCAAGGTCAATTGAATTCTCCAAATTGCCCCATATAGAGTGTGTCTGTGTGTGGGTCTGTGTGAGTGAGTGAGTGAGTGCCTGGGTGTATCTGCCCAGCGCCCAAAACGTGACCCCACCCCCCCCCCCCCCGACCCTAGTAGAGGATAAAGCGGAATAGACATATATATATATATATATATATACACACACACACACACACACGTTTGTGTGCATGTATGTATATATAGAAGTGTGTGTGTGTGTGTGTGTATATACATATGAATATTACAAACACGCATTATATACACATACATACACACACATATGTTTGTGTGCATGTATGTATATATAGGTGTGTGTGTGTGTGTACGTGTGTGTATATACATGTGTTTGTGTGTATAATTTTGTGTATATAATACGCGTGTGTGTGTATATAGGCGGCACGGTGGCTTAGTGGTTTAGCACGTTCTCCTCTCAGTGCTAGGGATTACCGGTTCGAATCCCCATCTGGGTGGAGTTTCCATGTTCTCCCCGTGTCCGCGTGGGTTTCCTCCGGGTTCTCCGGTTTCCTCCCACAGTCCAAAAAAACATGGATCAAGTCAATTGAATTCTCAAAATTGCCCCATATAGAGTGTGTGTGTGTGAGTGAGTGAGTGTGTGCCCAGCGATGGATTGGCGCCCTGTCCTGGGTCTATCTGCCCAGCGCCCGAAATGTTCTCCCCTGGTTGGGCATGGGGAACCCCACCGCGACCCTAATAGAGGATAAAGCGGGAGATAATGAATGAATGAATGTGTGTATAATATGACAAAACCAAACTTAAATTCTCAGTAAGAGAAATGGTGCGGGTACAGAACCCACAGTGTGGTGCAGCATCTGCAAACCTGTGTTTCCTCTGAGCGCTCACTTGAAGCGGTGGTTTTGAGTGTCTGATCCTCAGCAGGACTTCAGGACGCAGCGGGCTGCTGATGAGTGGATCCGTTTGTCACTCGTCGCGAGCGAGACGGAACCTCTCTCGTCCGTTTGATCCGGCGGCTCCCTCGACTCACCGCGGCGAGCCTGCGACAGAGAACCCGCAAGCCTCAGACAAACAGCATATTCAAACACGCCGCTGCAGAACGCACAGCCGACTGCGCCGCGCCAGACGAGAGACGGAGGCAGGTTCAAGGTTCCGCGTCTGCCTGGTGCAGGCGCCCGCTATCTGATAATTAACTGCGGCTTGAGGGGGAAGGTAACGAGGCAGCGAGGCATGATGTAGTGAAGTGTGAATGAAGATGGATTTCATTTGCATTTGTCAGCCTCGTGTTCAGCATCAGATCTGTACAGCTGACTCGCTAACAAACAGGAGGCTGTGGGCATTTACACCGATCGGGAACGTGCGCGGGCCGAACAGTGTTCTAGTGGTTAACACGGCCGCCGCCCGGCGCTGGGGATACAGGTTCGAATCCCGATCTGCGTGGAGTCCGTATGGGTTTTCTACGAGTTCTCCGGTTTCCTCCCACAGTCCAAAAACATGAATGCAAAGTAAATTGGCTTGCCCCTATATAGTGTCTGACTGTCTGTCTGTCTGAGTAAGCATTGAATTGGCATCCAGTCCTGTCTGCCCAGCACACAAAAAAACTCTCCACTGGATGGGCATGGGGAAACCTAGTAAAGGATTAGCATGTTCTCCTCTCACTGCTGAAGATCCAGGTTCAAATCCCGATCTGGATGGAGTTTCCATGTTCTCCCCGTGTCCGTGTGGGTTTCCTCTGGGTTCTCCGGTGTGCTCCCACAGTCTAAAAACATGGATTCATGGTGAATTGGCTGCTCTAATTTGCCCCTATCTAGCGCATGATATATATATATATATATATATATATATATGAGGCACGGTGGCTTAGTGGTTTAGCATGTTCTCCTCTCAGCGCTAGGGATTCCCGGTTCGAATCCCCATCTGGGTGGAGTTTCCATGTTACCCCCGTGTCTGCGTTGGTTTCCTCCGGGTTCTCCGCTTTCCTCCCACAGTCCAAAAACATGGATCAAGTCAACTGAATTCTCCAAATTGCCCCATATAGAGTGTGTCTGTGTGAGTGAGTGTGTGCCCAGCGATGGATTGGCGCCCTGTCCTGGGTGTATCTGCCCAGCGCCCGAAATGTTCTCCCCTGGATGGGCATGGGGAACCCCACCGCGACCCTAATAGAGGATAAAGTGGGAGATAATGAATGAATATATATGTATATATATATATATATATATATATATATACATACCCCAGGACCTCAGTCATAATTAAGCAGAAGGTAATGAGATGAGATGGAACATGTGTTGGCATTTCACTCCTGCGTCGTTTAAATAGCAACCCTTCGTGTGAATATCTCCCCCCGATGGGCGTGGCCGGCTCGACATGAGGTCCTTTCAAATACATGTCTAGCATATTGCTACCTCTGTGACGGAAAACACAGCTCGCCAACATCACAAATTAAATTTAGATCCTAAACGAGGAACAAACTTATTTCCATATAGAGTGGAGATGCGAACACGAGCCAGTTTGTTAGGTGAGAGTGGATCGTGAACCGGTTCAGATGAGTCACTAAGAGGTGTCGTGCACTAAATGACTCATTTCTGAATGAGCCCTGCATCCAGTGAAAGGTGGTGCAGCGAGCGTATGAATCAGTCCGTCGGCAGAAACACACACAATGACTGACTGTCTGCAAAACGTCGACGATAAAACACCCCCTCGAGGCTCAAGGACAAAAAACAAGTTACTAAGAGAACTAAAGCATGTTGGAACATAACCTAAAAAAAAAAAAAAACACTGTGTCCATCTGTGTTCTTTGTTGTTGTTAGTCCCCTGTTGGTTCTCTGTTCTCTGTTGGTGAGGAGCATCACAGAACAGGTATCATTTGGGTGGTGGATTGTTGATTGTCGTTCTGCAGTGACACTGATGTGGTGAGGGGGGGTTTTAGTGCAGCAGTGCTGCTGTAGATTCATTTAAACACCTCGGTGACACGGCTGGGATAGGACTAATGCACCGAGCAAATAACCCCTGCTCTGTGGTGGTACTATTAAGAGAACAGAGTGTATATAAATAAGACCATGCAACATGATTACACTTGAAAAAGGCATTACCAGTCTGCAGTCCCTGCAATTACACCAGGTCCCCACCTTTTGTGTGTGTGTGTGTGTGTTTGTGTTTTAAAAGATTAATTAAATTGACCCCAACAGATCCATTTCTTAAAGTGCTGCATCAGCGACACTAATCTATAATGAAAGTGGCAGAACGACGCAATTGTTTGTTCATTACAGCTACCGACCGCAGACGGGTTCAGGAAAATCAAATCGACGGCCTGTGATGGTTCTAAAATTTGACTTCTATTATCTGGTTTAGACAGATTCAATAAAAACAACGTGTGAACAGTTTAATTACAGATACACACACCTGCCCTAAAAAAGGTCACGCAGTGTAATATTCGGCAGAACGGCCTGCACACATTCACCGTGACATCGTCTCCAAAAGTTTTTTTTCTTTTTTGTCTAGAGTTGCATTAATGTTCGGTCATTTTTCGGTCATTTATTGGACGCTTTTATCCAAAGCGACTTACAAGGTGAGCACAGGGTTCATCACAACATCCCTGGAGCAATGAGGGTTAAGGGTCTTGCTCAAGGACCCAAATTGGTAACTTCAGTGGACCTGGGATTTGAACCCACAACCTTCAGATTGATGGACCAACACCCTAACCACAGAGCTAATGTTCCCTCAAGACCTTGGAATGAAGATGGACATTTGGACCACAGCACAAAGTCACCTATACACTATATAGGGGCAATTTAGAGCAGCCAATTCAACTTGAATCCACGAAGGAATGGAGGAAACCTCGGCCTCATTCCTGTCATACATTTATTCATTCATTATGTTCTGCTTAATTAGGGTCATGGGGGGGGGGGTGTCTCCATGCCCATCTAGAGGAGAACATTTAAGGCGCTGGGCAGATACACCCATGACAGGATGACATTGATCACTGGACACACACACACTGTAAGGGGCAATTTAAAGCATTAAAAGTACCTTGAACCCATGTTTTCAGACTGTGGGAGGAAACCGGAGAACCCGGCGGGAACCCACACGGACACGAGGAGAACATGCAAACCTGGATCCCCACCGCTCATTCCTCTCATAATAAAATGTATTTCTGTCAGTGCATAAGACTGTTAACAACAACGGTTCGCTCTTAAAATCTCATGACTAAACCCGTCGCACGGGCCGCATCCTATCCCGGCACCACGCCGGGTTTCACCGAGCTTGCGAGGAGCATTCCGCACGAGCCGTGTGCCTGCTTTCATCCACCCGTCCACATGTGGCTGAATAAACCACCTGAATTCAATAACCGAGACGGGCGCCTGAATACTTTTGGCAATGCAGCGTACATTACGATCGCCGCTCCTTTCACTATTGAAACTCGGTTTGATTTATTCTCAGGTGGGAGATCAGGCAAGTGCTCGATAAAAGATGCTCTGATGCATTTAATCAAAGGGCTGTGTGGGAAAAAATGAATCTAGCAGCCCCCGGTCGAGAGAGCTGCGAGATGTCCTTCTGCTTTTTTTTGTGTCACAGAAAGGTTTGAGGACGTTTTTTTTTTTTTTTCCCCCCCTTTTTTCCTCGGCATTGTGCGAAATGCTTTATTCAAATTGCCGGCTCCTTTTTTCTAAATGACGGCAGTCACTGTAAACAACAGCTCTTTTTTCACCATGATGGAAACGCTGCTATTATGTGACAGCATATTGGATTTTCTGTTTGTGAATTACAGAGTTGCTCTTTAGATGAGCACATGAAGAATTAATCTCTTCTTGTTATTATAAATGCATTCACCCCGAAGAGAGAGAGAGAGAGCGAGAGAGAGAGAGAGCGACAGAACGCGAGTGACAAATATGATTGCGTGCCGAATGAATCAGTCGGTTCCGGTCAAACTCAAGTTTACTCTCCATGTGTGGAATTCACCAGAAGGAAATAACGGGAAAGGACGAGGTTCTTATGGTCTAGGTTAAAAAAAAAAACATAAAACATTCATTCATTATCTCCCACTTCATCCTCTATTAGGGTCGCGGGGGGTTCCCCATGCCCATCCAGGGGAGAACATTTCGGGCGCTGGGCAGATACACCCAGGACAGGACGCCAATCCATCACTGGGCACACACTCACTCACACAGACACACTCTATATGGGGCAATTTGGAGAACTCAATTGACTTGCTGACGAATACTGTATACTGTATGGAACCTGACAAGGCGGTTCTGCATGACGCCCCCTAATGGACTCACATATAGTTTTCCAGTTGTTAGTTTTTTCATTTGTTTAATATCTGTACATGTCTGTCCTACACTGTTGTTGATGCCTGGCCGCTCAAGGAGGATGAGTCCCCCACTGAGTCTTGGTCCTCACAAGGTTTCTTCCTTAAATAACAACATAAAAGGGAGTTTTTTCTTGCCACTGTCGCTTCGGCTCGCTCTTTGGGGGTTTAAAGGCTTTTCATTCTGAAAAGCTGCTTTGTGACAATGTACTGTTGTAAAAAGCGCGACATAAATAAATTACTTGAACTTACTTGAACTTGATCCATGTTTTTGGACTGTGGGAGGAAAGCGGAGAACCCGGAGGAAACCTACGCGGACACGGGGAGGACATGGAAACGCCACCCAGATGGGAATTCGAACCGGGAATCCCTAGCGCTGAGAGGAGAACGTGCTAAACCACTAAGCCACCGTGCCGCCTGAACGTTTACTTTTATAATGAATTACAACATGGGTAATGTGTTCACTTGTGATGTTTAATCTGTATCAATAATTTAATCTTGGGGTGTACAGACTGCGGGTTATATTAGCAGCACTGCAAAGCTCGATTAGAGATATAATCCGGAATGTGATCGTTCATCCATCCAATGGAGGGGAGAACGTTTCGGGCACTGTGCAGTTACACCCAGGACTGGGTGCCAATCTATCGCTGGGCACTCACTCACACAGACACACTCTATATGGGGCAATTTGATCCATGTTTTTGGACTGTGGGAGGAAACCCGGAGAACCCGGAGGAAACCCACGCGGACACGGGGAGAAGATGGAAACTCCACCCAGATGGGGATACGAACCGGGAATCCCCAGCGCTGAGAGGAGAACGTGCTAAACCACTAAGCCACCATGAAACACAGTATAATGTGATCATTTAAAATTAAATAAAAATGTCTGGGAACGAGACGATGCGAGTCTGTGTGTGTGTGTGTGTGTGTGTGTGTGTGTGTGTGTGTGTGTGTGTGTGTGTGTGTGTGTGTGTGTTTAAAAGAATCAGCTTCCCACAGTGCATTTTAAATAATATGGAATTACACCAGTGAGTCAGCATATTACATCAACTGACAGGTCAATTATATTTATCATCTCATCTCATTTGCATGTTGTTTCTGGGATACACACACACACACACACACACACACACACACACACACACACACACACACACACATACACATACTGTATGTCTAAATGCCTGTCTGGTCTGAAAATCTATAGTAGCGGGCATGGCTGGATTACTGACCGGGCCGTGGGGCCAGCGCCCAGGGCCCTTGAGGTCAGAAAACTTTTTGCGATGCCTATCAACATCAATTACGGTACAATATATTTTTTATTTCCAAGGGCCCTCCATTTTAAGAATCCTCTGACTATTAGGAACTTTGACCCCAGGGCCTCTTGGGGGCCCTAGCCATGCTTTTGTCCAAGAAAGAAGAGTAGAAAGAAACTTATATAAAATAGACTCTTGAGTTAGGGTTAGTTAGTGACAGGTTGGGGTAGGGGGGTCCTGTGCAATTCTTTGCCCAGGGGCCCAGACTATCCTTAATCCGTCCTTGGTAGCGGGTTCCAAAATGTTTCATCATCGTTACGGGAGTCATGTGTCACGGCGTACAGTGGACCACAGTCTGATTAAGAAATGGTATATTACCAATCCAATTACCCGTGTTTGCCCCAGTGCTTGACCTCGGAGCAACAGTCCTAATCTCGTATTCTAGATGGATGGCAGACTAGGCCCTCGCTGGTCGGCAGCAGAGTGCACTGTGGGAAGCTACAACCCTGTAGTAACCCCGCTGAATTGCCTGGGGTTTGGACATTCATGTGGCTGTCAATATGACGAATGCTGGCTTTTCCCGAAAACACCAAACAAGAAACATCGCGGCAAATATCGTCGCTCCGTGGCGCTCAGTCCTCAGTGTCACATCGTTCACGAGTGGTTTGGAACACATGGTGCTGTCCCGGCCTTCGCGTCCCGCAGGAACGGTAGCAATCCAATCATGTAGAACAGAGTCAGATCTTCACAAGGAGTCAGATCTGTAAGGGGGGTTCTGCGTACGAGGTGTAAAGATGTCTTTTATTTTGGGCTTGTTTTTGTTTGTTGCCACCACAGCGTGGAAAAGTTATCGAGGTATTATTGGAGGGATCTAGGTTTGAATCCTAATCTGGGTGGAGTTTGCATGTTCTCCCTGTGTCTGCGCTGTTCTCCAGGTTTCCTCCCACAGTCCAAAGACCTGACTTCAAAGTGAATTGCCTGCTCTAAATTGCAGTGTGTGTTTGCCCTGTGATGGATTGGCGCCATGTCCTGGGTGTATCTTCCCAGCGCCCGAAACGTTCTCCCCTGGATGGGCATGGGGAACCCCCTCACGACCCTACTAGAGGATAAAGCGGAAGATAATGGATGGAGGCGGCATGGTGGCTTAGTGATTAGCATGTTCTCCTCTCAGCGCTGGGGATTCAGGTTCGAATCCCAATCTGGGTGGAGTTTCCATGTTCTCCCCGTGTCCGCGTGGGTTTCCTCCGGGTTCTCCGGTTTCCTTCCACAGTCCAAAAACATGGATCAAGGTCAATTGGATTCTCCAAAATTGCCCCATATAGAGTTAGTGTGTGCCCTGTGATAGATTGGTGTCCTGTTCTGGGTGTATCTGCCCAGCGCCCGAAACGTTCTCCCCTGGATGGGCATGGGGAACCCCCCTTACCCTCCCCACGACCCTAATAGAGGATAAAGCAGAAGATAATGGATGGATGAACTCACCGCTTTAGATGATATTATATAAAATAATGATATACAGTGGCGGCACAGTGGCTTAGTGATTTAGCATGTTCTCCTCTCAGCGTTAGGGATTCCCGGTTCGAATCCCCATCTGGGTGGAGTTTCCATGTTCTCCCCGTGTCCGCGTGGGTTTCCTCCGGGTTCTCCGGTTTCCTCCCACAGTCCAAAAACATGGATCAAGTCAACTGAGTTCTCCAAATTGCCCCATATAGAGTGTGTGTGTGTGTGTGTGTGAGTGTGTGCCCAGCGATATATTGGGTGTATCTGCCCAGCGCCCGAAACATTCTGCCCTGGATGGGCATTGGGAACCCCCCCCCCCCCCACGACCCTAATAGATTATAAAGAGTAAGATAATGGATGGATGATATACAGTAGGTTTAGGGAAACGTAGGTTGTAATGGAATTAATATATAATTTTTTTTAATTACCTCCAGCCGTCCCATTTTCTGACATAAAAGTAAAAATACGAGGCACTGAATACTTTATTATTTTCGCCGTGTTCGTTGTCGTGTTTCTCGAGGACGTGCCTCGCTCAGGAAGCAAGCTCCTGCGGGATAATTAACAGTGGTGTTAATTACCAAAATGTTCAAAGCACGTGTCCCAGGGCCACCTTTCCACTCGAGATCCTAAACTAGTCCCTGAAGACTTTCAGTCATGTGTGTAATTAATGAGCGCGCCTGCCCCGTCCCGCAAGCCGGCGCCACTGTGAGAACCGCTCTGGCTTCCAGAGAACCCCAGCGAACGAGGATGCTACGCCGTTAAGTGGCTTATTAATTGTGTTGTCAAAACAAAGAATTAATAGATTCCACTCGCTCACGAACAAACGGCTGCGTGTCGTAAACTCCTCGCTGGTTTCGTGACACCGCCTCTCAGCGCAGGGGCTCCAGGTTCGAATCCCCACCCGGGTGGAGTTTCCATGTTCTCCCCGTATCCGTCTGGGTTTCCTCCAGGTTCTCCGGATTCATCCCAACGTCCGAAAACATGGATTTGAGGTCAACTGGCTGCTCTAAATTGCCCCTATATGGTGTGAGTGAGTGAGTGAGTGAGTGAGTGAGTGAGTGAGTGTGTGCCCATGTGCATGGCGCCCTACGTCTTCATTTTCTACATCAATCAACATAAACGGCATGATGGTTTGTTTTAAACGGAACCAAACGGAACATCTGTTCTGAGACAAGTAACAAGCCACTGCATCAGTCACCTTAATTCCACTATTTAATATTCAAGAGTCGGCACGGTGGCTTAGTGGTTAGCATGTTCTCCTCTCAGCGCTGGGGATTCCCGGTTCGAATCCCCATCTGGGTGGAGTTTCCATGTTCTCCCCGTGTCCGTGTGGGTTTCCTCCGGGTTCTCCGGTTTCCTCCCACAGTCCAAAAACATGGATCAAGTCAATTGAGTTCTTTAAATTGCCCCATATAGAGTGTGTCCGTGTGAGTGAGTGTGTGCCCAGCGATGGATTGGCGCCCTGTCCTGGGTCTATCTGCCCAGCGCCCGAGACGTTCTCCCCTGGATGGGCATGGGGAACCCCCCCCAGGATAAAGTGGAAGATAATGGATGAATGAATATTCAACAGTCATTTTTCCACTGCAGCCATAATTACTGTCACATGATCAACATAGGGTGGCACGGTGGCTTAGTGGTTGGCATGTTCTCCTCTCAGTGCTAGGGATTCCTGGTTCGAATCCCCATCTGGGTGGAGTTTCCATGTTCTCCCTGTGTCCGCGTGGGTTTCCTCCAGGTTCTCCGGTTTCCTCCCACAGTCCAAAAACATGGATCAAGTCAAATGAGTTCTCCAAATTGCCCCATATAGAGTGTGTATGTGCCTGGCGCCCGAATCGTTCTCCCCGGATGGACATGGGGAACCCCCATGGGGAACCTAAAAGTTTGGCCACGCCCCTTTTCTGCTCCACTTGTCCATGTTCCACTTCCTGTAAAGATGGACTTTGTAGTTCTACAATTACATTCTGTATATATACAGCATAATGTAACTTTAAACATACAGAACCAGTCAAAAGTTTGGACACGCCCACTTTATGATGGACTTTGTAGTTCTATAGTTACATTCTGTAGTCCATCTGTGTGTGTTCTCTACAGTATATACTGTGTACTCTGTTGTCTAATGGGCAGAACCCCAATAGTACCACCATTGCCATTTGGTGGGTGCATTAGTCCTATCCCAGCAGTGTGACTGAGGTGTTTAAATGAAACTCCAGCAGCACTGCTGCACTAAAAACCCCCCTCACCACATCAGTGTCACTGCAGAACCGACAATCAACAATCCACCACCCAAATGATACCTGTTCTGTGATGCTCCTGACCAACAGAGAACCAACAGGGGACTAACAACAACAACAACAAAGAACACAGATGGACTACACTCTGGAATTGTAAAACTACAAAGTCCATCTATATGGTAAGTGGAGGACATGAAGCAGGAATGGGGCGTGGCCTAACATTTGACATGCTCTGTATATATTTGTTAATAAACCTGTAACCGAAGAGTTACAAAACGAGTGTCCTTACCTCGCGCCGTCTGCGTGCGTGTTATCCTCCGGCGCCGTGTTGACCTGCGGAGACAAAGACCAATTAACCAACGTCCCGTTCGCGTGGACGGATGACACGCTACAGGTACGACAGACGATGGAGAGGACGAGAGAGGCAAAAACAAAGTTCCAACCACATGCATGATGAATGTGAGGGCTTGGAAAAACATGATGAGAAAGCCTTTGCCACTATCAAAAAAGTAAACCAATTCGGGGGTCAGGACAAAAGCTGTCACAAGGGAGTCCGATTAGAAGCGACCATCTCCTTTAAGTCCGCGTTTCTGGTTAAACAGTTTAACAGCTTAACTGCTCAGTTATTCATCACTTTTAGGTCTTTTAATAAGGTGCACTTGTTAATTCTGGCTGAATGGTTAGAGGGAGAGTTTCCGAAGGCACTAGTTAACAGGAATTAGCGGCTTTAAGGGTTCCGGTGGCATTTATTTGGGGTTAGACATGTAGGTTTACTTTTTTAAGTGTAAGTAACTTAATTTATGACTGGCATTCGCAACATTCGAGTTGTTATTAGGGTTACCTGTTTAACGTTTAGTCATCCTTTGGGTCTCTTAATACGCGTCGACATTCGGCTTTAACAGTCACAGACGGAGGTTCAGGACTCTAGAAGGTAGTGACCTTCGGGAGCTGAATGCTCAAAGCATTGGGGTTACAACACAGATGCAGCTGGTTGATGTTCAATGATATCAGAATAATAAAGTGTAAAAGAGACACAGCATACTAAACGCAGCCCACTCACTCCAACGAGTGATCCACATCGTGAATATCGGCCATATTCACACCCCTCCTCCGGGGGGAACTGACTAACACCCATCCTTGGTCTTACCTCCACAATCTCCGTACGGTTCGCAGTCATGCTAGTGCACACAAGGCAGAATTTGGGTTTAATGAGGGCAGGCGTGAGTGTGAGGTTTAAAGAAAACAAGGCAGTTTATTGATCCCGCTTTGCATTAACAGACATTTAAATGACGAGACTCCGTGGGACAGCGCCGAAGCTTATCTACAGTTACACAAAACCCGGTTGGGGGGTCTGTCGTTGTTGTTGTTTTCGCTGCTTTTATTGGTTAAGTATGAAATAAGGAGAATAAAAAAAAAAATAAAAAAAGAGAACATATTAGTGAACAAGCATCGACTACCGAAAAGAAACAATCGGATTATTTTTTTTTTTTTTGTACAAAACATGATGTCAGCTCTATTAACAAGACCTCAACCACGACGGGCGCCTATTTAGAGGCTTACACACGTTGCTTTATGTCCTTTTTATTACATATTTATGTACAAATACAGGCTACACACAAAGCAGAGCACTTGTAGGTAGCTACATACATAGCTGATTGCTTTCATTTTCAATATCGATACCAAAAAAAAACCAAAGTACAAAGTCCATGTTGACAAACGGAAGTCACTGGCACTCGGATCAAGACGTTATGTACAGTGTGGGGCTCTAACACCGATGGGGTGGGTGGGGTTTGGGGGGGGGGGTGGGTCACCTTAATGGAATGTAGCCGAGAGCGAGGAAGCATCGTTTTTTTTGGAGGTAACTTCATGCTTTAGGTTGACGGGAGCAAAGAATAGACAACTAAAGGGAAGCAGCGTTGTAATGAAGGTAATCGGTTTTAATGCAGGTTCCGTTTGTGTTCCTCAGGTGGGGAGCGTGAACAAATCGGGGACAAAAAGAGGACAGTTCGGCTCCTGGCTCGGGGTGGGGGGGGGGGGGGGTTGGGTTTTGGGACTGAGCATGTGTTTGATGGGTTTTTTTTTTTGTGTGTGTGTGTTTTTTTTTGTTTAGTTCTGTTTAGTTTTGCACGTGAGGATGCCATTAAGGGGAGATCACTGATAGAGCACCTTCAGAATCGACCGTACGGGTGATCTCTGTAGCCCCCGCGTGAGGGTCGCGCAGTCGGAGCTTTGAGGCTCGGCCGCGGCTGGGTCCAGTCCTCTTCTGCTACGGACGAAGCAACAACAGAGCATCGTGAGAGTCGGGACACTGAGGATGAGGAGGAGGATGAGGAGGAGTCAGGAATCCTGGATGACATGCTTACCTGATGCTTCCAAACTGAAAGATTTTTTAATAGATGCACCTCCTTTTTTAAAGTTTCAGATCATATGAGATCACACACACAAACACACACACACACACACACACACACACTCTATATGGGGCATTTTGGAGAACTCAATTGACTTGATCCATGTTTTTGGACTGTGGGAGGAGACCGGAGAACCCGGAGGAAACCCACGCGGACACGGGGAGAACATGGAAACTCCACCCAGATGGGGATTCCAACCAGGAATCCCAAGTGCTGAGAGGAGAACATGCTAAACCACTAAGCCACCATGCCGCCCCTATTCTATGTCCGTCCATCCATTATCTTCCATTATTTTAAAAGAGGTATTAGGGTCGCAGAGGGTTCCCCATACCCATCCAGGGGAGAACATTTCGGGCGCTGGGCAGATACACCCCGGACAGGGGGGCAATCTATCACTGAACACACACTCACTCACACAAACACACTCTATATGGGGCAATTTGGACGTTGACCTTGATCCATGTTTTTGGACTGTGGGAGGAGACCGGAGAACCCGGAGGAAACTCACACGGACACGGGGAGAACATGGAAACTCCACCCAGATGGGGATTCCAACCAGGAATCCCAAGTGCTGAGAGGAGAACATGCTAAACCACTAAGCCACCGTGCCGCCCCTATATTATGTCCATCCATCCATCATCTTCTGCTTTATCCTGTATTAGGGTCGCGGGGGGGCGGGGGGGGTTCCTCATGCCCATCCAGGGGAGAACATTTCGGGCGCTGGGCAGATACACCCAGGACAGGGGGGCAATCTATCACTGGACACACACTCACTCACACAGACACACTCTATATGGGGCAAATTTGGAGAACTCAATTTGACTTGATCCATGTTTTTGGACTGTGGGAGGAAATCGGAGAACCCGGAGGAAACCCACTCGGACACGTGGAGAACATGGAAACTCCACCCAGATGGGGATTCGAAATGGGAATCCCTAGCGCTGAGAGGAGAACATGCGAATCACTAAGCCACCAGGGGAGAACATTTCGAGCGCTGGGCAGATACACCAAGGGCAATAGGGGGGCAATCTATCACTGGACACAGACACACTCTATATGGGGCAATTTGGAGAACTCAATTGACTCGATCCATGTTTTTGGACTGTGGGAGGAAAGCGGAGAACCTGGAGGAGACCCACACGGACACGGGGAGGACATGAAAACTCCACCCAGATGGGGATTCGAACCGGGAATCCCCGGCACTGAGAGGAGAACATGCTAAACCACTGTTCTATGTCATAAAACAAAATCTATTTCTTAAGATTAAAGATGTGAAAATGAGAACGGTTGCTGCGGCGGTGACCTTGTGGCGCAGAATGTCTGACCCGCTCGGTTCCGCTGGCCGGACTTCGGCTCCATGATAATCCCCTCTGATTTCCCGCGGAGCCGGCGGCGCGCCCCGAGGTCGTGAACGTTATCCGCGCTGCGCGGCGATGCAGAACGTCGGATGGCAACCAGATAAACAGCGACCAGCGGCGATTCAGGATGGCTCACCGAGCCGCGCCGACGTTCTCCGCCGTTCCCAATTTCACAGATCCGCCGCGGACGCAATGTCACGCCGCCCTAATTATCAGTTAGCAGAAGGTTGGACGACGAGGCGCGCATTCCTGGCTGACCCCGCCGTCAGATAAATACAGCGGGCGCCGCGAATCGACGCTCCATTAGGCCCGGCCCGGCCCCCCCGAACGATCCGGGTGAGGAACCGGAACGGTGCGTGCGGCTAATGTGATGTTTCCATCACAGCGCGGTGACAAGAGTTCAGGGGAAAAGTGGGGAAACAACATTAACAACACGGAACGTTGATAGTAAATCCGCTGAATTATGGCCCCGGCCTTTTTTTCGCGCAGGACATGGGATTGGACGCCGCGTTCCCCCCGTGGGCGCGCCGCGGCATTCGCACCACATTATGGCTCATGGCGCGCCGCGATTCCGCTTCCCCGACTGTTCACGGGCCATTGTTCCGCCCCGGCCGCGCCACTCCAAGCACTCCGGAGCGCCGCTTGTCGCCCGGCAAGACAAACGATGGAGGGGGACGGGCCGCCGCGGGGAAACGGACCCGGCTGAGAATGACGGCGCCCCCCGCCGGCAGCAGCGGGATCCTCGGTTCGAGGCGTAATCCGGACAGGGCAGCCGCTGGAAGGCACGTTATGTGGCGACCACGAAGCCGGTTAGCAGCTTTAAATTCAGGGGTCATATCCTCCTGACGAGGGCGGCACGGTGGCTTAGTGGTTTAGCATGTTCTCCTCTCAGCGCTGGGGATTCCCGGTTCGAATCCCACTCTGGGTGGAGTTTCCATGTCCTCCCCGTGTCCGCGTGGGTTTCCTCCGGGTTCTCCCGTTTCCTCCCACAGTCCAAAAACATGGATTCAAGGTAAATCGAATGCTGCAAATTGCCCCTATATAGTGTGTGTGTGTGTGTGTGTGTGTGTGTGGGGCAGCATGGTGGCTTAGTGGTTTAGCATGTTCTCCTCTCAGCGCTAAGGATTCCCGGTTCGAATCCCACTCTGGGTGGAGTTTCCATGTCCTCCCCTTGTCCGCGTGGGTTTCCTCTTGGTTCTCCGGTTTCCTCCCACAATCCAAAAATATGGATTCAAGGTAAATCGAATGCTGCAAATTGCCCCTATATAGGGTGTGTGTGTGTGGGGCAGCACGGTGGCTTAGTGGTTTGCATGTTCTGCTCTCAGCGCTAGGGATTCCCGGTTCGAATCCCACTCTGGGTGGAGTTTCCATGTCCTCCCCGTGTCCCCGTGGGTTTCCACCGGGTTCTCCGGTTTCCTGCCACAGTCCAAAAACATGGATTCAAGGTAAATCGAATGCTGCAAATTGCCCCAATATAGTGTGTGTGTGTGTGGGGCAGCACGGTGGCTTAGTGGTTAGCATGTTCTCCTCTCAGCGCTGGGGATTCCCGGTTCGAATCCCACTCTGGGTGGAGTTTCCATGTCCTCCCCGTGTCCCCGTGGGTTTCCACCAGGTTCTCCGGTTTCCTGCCACAGTCCAAAAACATGGATCAAGGTGAATTGAATTCTCCAAATTGCCCCATGTAGAGCGTGTCTGTGTGAGTGAGTGTGTGCCCAGTGACAGATTGGCGTCCTGTCCTGGGTGTATCTGCCCAGCGCCCGAGACGCTCTCCCCTGGATTGGCATGGGGAACCCCCCCCCCCCCCCCCCCCCCCCGCGACTCTAATAGAGGATAAAGTGGAAGATAATGGATGGATGGATCTATAAAAATGGGGCATTGAGGCTTTTGAGGTAGAATGCTGCTATTCTTGCGGCATAAAGTCAACTTCTGTCGTTTTACTTGATATAGTCTACCTCAAATACCTCACTGTGTAGTAAGTTTCACTAAGCTCCCCCTCCCGAACGGCCTGCGGGTGTCATTACATCGTCCATCTGGGTTTTCAGTCATTTAGTTTCAATATCCATGAAAGCGACACCCTGGCAGACCGGGATGGAACTGCTTTAATGTTAAATGCCCTTCACAGACCATCCCATAATAACGGCTGAATTCAGGTGTTTCTCTGCAAGCCTCGAGCGCAGGAGAGTGAACCGGGATTATCACACCGGGATTATCAAACCGGGATTATCAAACCGGGATTATCAAACCGGGATTATCAAACCGGGATTATCAAACCGGGATTATCTCTCCTCCAACAGGGTGACATTCTGGCGGAAATCTCAGCTCTGTAAATATCTCCGTGTTTAAAGGGGTTCCGCCGAGCTTGCAGATGAAACGGCTGCACGACGGAACAAACGCAAAGATCAGAGGGCATGCTCACAGAACCTTACGCTTTATAAAACAGTCAGAACGCCGTCGCTTTCATAATTCCCACAGAGCAAAACCGAGATCAGAGCAAATAAACGATGACTTCAAGAACAATACTCAAAATAAATGAATGACTTCTGCAGTTTGCCTTCCAGGATTAAAAAGTATTCTGATTCTGATATAGACGGCTGGTAAATTTATATCTTATGTAAAGTATGGATCAAAATTAT